>NDXZ01021305.1:0-13866 GCA_003055125.1 Paykullia maculata
CATCAATCATTTCTTTGTTTTTCTTATAATTCTAACACTGTTTTTGATTGAATAATTTTCTTGCTTTCTTTTAATTCCCATTTTTGTACAACTGTTCACAATGAAAATGAAATTTTAATGAAAATTTGTTCGTGCTTGATGGGTTAAGACTATACACATATATAACAAGTTACAGCAAGCATGCCAAAAATCTAAATTTCTTGATTTTTCATCAAACATCGTTGGTGTCACACATACTGACATATTTTCACTCATACTATAACCAAACTTAGCAAGCATTTTGATTGATAGATAGCCCACTTGATCCCACTAAGCGACCACAAAGGTCTTAAAGGAAATGTTTTTAAGCTTTCTTTTGAGCAAAATAAAAAAAGGCCCTTTTTGAAAAAAAAATTAAAAAAAAATTTAATAAAATATTTTTTTTTTAAATATTGAAAAAATAGCTATCTAAACTGATTTGGACAAATTTCGCTAAAAGCAATAGGTAATAAGTTACATAGATGAGAAAAAACACCTGGTTGGCCAAAAGGTCAAATTTTGACCCCTTCTAACTCAGAGAGTTCTTGACCGATCTTGTTGAAAAGTTGTCTCTAAGCTACTATCTAATAGGACTAACTATGGTGCAAACTCCGATCGGAAGACATCGATTTCAAAAGTTGGTCCACTTGACGTGAAATGACCCATAAAGTTAAGTTAACCTAAAATGGTATTAAAAGAAAAATTTCTTCTTAATAGAAACCAAACGAATATCTTGAACTAAATAAAAGGAATTAAAAGTTATTGAACATCAGGAAGTACCTGATGGCAACTAAAAATAATCTTTTTTCTTTTGTTTAAATTTTAAAACATAATATTTCTTTGATTCTTTAAGTGTTATACTATATACATATGCACATACATACATACATATATATACTGGATAAATGGAAAATACAACTGCCTAGCAATGAAATATTCTGCTTTGCTTTAGAGTTAGAAAAAAACCGCCACATTTTATATTTTTTTTCTCTCTTTCCTTTTTGTTTGCTTATGAGCGACTGCGTGGGAAAACGTGACGAACGTAACCAAATATGTCTTTGTTTAGTTGACTTTGGGCTGCAACAAGCCGCCTTTCTTTTTAAGCAGCCTTAAGTCTTTTATTTTGGCTTATTATTTTGATGGTTTTTGTAATCGTTGTTGTTGTTGTTGTTGCTGCTGCTGTTATTTGACTCCTACAAATGTTGGAAAATTTACATTTTATAAGGCTGTTTGTTATTTATTTTGTTTTTCGTGTAGCTGTTTCTTGTGCCGTAGTTTTTACTGGAATTGAGCTGAAAAAATTGTTGTTGTTTAGCTTATTTGCGCTCAAAAACATTTATCCACCATATGCCATCATCATTTTCCATGTCTGAAAACTGAAATGCACCTGAAGAAGACTGATTACCTTAGAAGATCTAAGATGACAGCACAAGTGCTGCGGCTTTATAATATTTTTAGACTTTATATAAATGTATTAACATAGATAGATGGAGATAAAAAAGAATCACTGCATTTTATGTTTGTATTATAAACATTAGCATGTACGATTACCTTTTGTTATCTATGTGTGTGTGTGTGTATATGCATGAGTGTGAATATAACTATTATTCTACATACGTTTTTAATCTTTTGAATTTTGTTTCAAATTTAACTTCTAGCTGTATAGAACGTGCCACTGTTAGATCTCGTCTAACATAAAAACTGTTCTTGTTTATAAATTTTCTTTGCGAAAAGTTTTGCGGTTCATTTGATTAGTTTTGAGATTTCATTTACAACATTTGTTTAACATCCATCCCCCTCTGCATCTTCTAGCAAATATAGTGGCATTAGTATGTTACTGGCAACAGGTACCGTGAAACTATAGGCACAAACGTATACAGATACATTTTTTGAGTGGGATTTAATTTGTTTGTATATATTTTTTCTGATTTTGTATTAGCCATAAATCTCTATCTGTGTAGAATGCAAAGCTTAAGAAGTGTGAATAAGTACAAAACTAATTTGATACCCTAAAATACGCTACAGTAGGGCTTATAAGAAAAGATTTAGCAAATGTATCTTAATAGTTAATTTAATATAAGAATTCTTATAAGATTTAAGTATAAAATCTTCCAGTTCTTACTGGATAAAGCATAATTGTGCTTATGTTGAAATACCTGGGGCCGACTTACGGTACTCGTGATCGAACAGCCTTTCGTATTAAATAAAATTACGTTACGTATGGAATGAATAGATTACTGCATTCGATAGCTAATGTATTGAAATTAAAATAAAACGTACAAGATATTTCACATTGTAAAAAGAATTTAAAATTTTTTGCTGAAAAAATTAAATTTTTTTCTAAAAAAATCAAGTTTGTTGTTGGCTGTTTTTATACCCTTCACACATGAGGCAAGGGTATATATAGGTTTGTCATTCCAATTGAAAGTTGACCAATATTTATTTGCGACTCTATAAAGAATATATATTCTGGATCCTTATATAAAGGGAAGCCTATCCGTCTGTCCCTGCGTTGGTTGAAATCAAGTTTAAGTAGCTCCAATAGGTCAATTAGGAATGTATGTGGTATCGAACTTTTGGAAATACTTTCGATAAAATCGATGTTGAAAATTGGCAAGATCCATTGTTAACCGGCTGAGATATAAGCAAAAGAAAATGACTGTCTCTGGTTTTTTTTTACACAAAAAAGTTATTGTTTTGCAGTTTTGAAAAACAATAACAATAAAGATAAAAAAAAAAAATTGAACCATTTTTCCTAATGGGTATAAAAGATTTGGCCCAGCCAAATATAGCGCTCTTACTTGTTTTTTTTTTAATTTTGTATAAAATATTGTGTATATCGTATGACTCAAAACACACATCTAATACTATACGTATTAAAAGACATATACGAGACAATAGTAGATCACTATTTACCTGCTTCTGCGTAAGAAAATTACATCATTCTATCACATATTCTTTTAAACACTTTTTTTATAAAGCATTTTAGAGTTTTAAAGGAGGCAATAAATTTAATTCTTTCCAAGCTATGGTTTGAAGGATATACATACATATCGTCGTTCGTAAATTATTGTGTTCTATATGAAAAACTGCTTTTTTTGCGAAATCAATGTTAAAAAATGAATTGTCAATTACAAAAAACTGAATAAAAAAAATGTTTGCGATCTTTTTACCAAAGAAAGTTCTTTAGTTTGTGGTTTTTTTATTTAATTTTATTTTTTATTCACTATTTTTTTACATATTGAACACATTAGCTGACAAAGCTTTTAACTAAAGTGTAGTATCCCTACAGATAATATTGGACTACGTAGTCTATTATAGTTTAAATGGACTAGTTACATCATGGTCCAATGTAGTGTAGTTATGGACCATCTTATGACAAATTGTTGTATTTCAACATAGCAAACTTTGTGTAATTATTAAAAAAATTAATTATTATTGTAAATACAAAAAAATAAAAAAATTATCCATAGAAATTAGTCAAACACAAGTAATAGTGCTATATTCGGCTATGCCGAATCTTATGTACCCTTCACTACGTGTATCTACATATGTGTGTATATTAGTAATTTTTTTTCAAAACACACAAATATAATCATTTTTGTGTAAAAAAATTGTTTTTTTGTTGCTTTTTATAATAAGCGAATTGGATGAAGAAAAGTACTTAAAATCTATTAATTTTAAAATGATAAATTAAAAATAAAAACGTATTGTCCAGTTATTTTAATTTGTCCAGATATCTGCAGTGAAACATTAAAGAGATGGAAACGCAATTGTATGATGTATAATACGGATGGAATCTATGGGAAGAAGTCCCTTTAAAATAATACAAATATATACAAAGTTGTTATATGTAGGTAAATTTAATTATGTATTTAATCTTACGTCATTTTAATAATGAAATCTACCTTAGCTGCATAAGCAATTACTCCTGAAATGCTGTAATCCGGCGTAATGATAAACTGGGTTATATGGTCTAGTCTTAGGACATCGTAATGTTAAACAGACCACCTTTTTACCATATTTTGAGTAGTTTTGGAGTGCTACTACTCCTTTGTGGACTACTGTTTACATGCATTTATGGACTAGTCTCGTTATATGCAGGGATGGCACAAGGTCGATGTCCCATATTTAGAAAACTATAAATGATAACAATAAACAGATAACACACATCGACAGAGCTCAAAAAATTTGACAAAAATCAGTCTTATCTCAATTTTTGCTATTTTGCGGTCTAGAACACAATAATTTACGAACGACGATATATCTACTGCATTTCCACCGATGCTGCAGCTGGCCTTCACATTATCCTTTTAAGCCATTGTATGTTTTCAACATAGCACTGGATATGGCTACTTGATTGGAATGAGTCAGAGCGGAGTTTGCCAAACTGTCAACAAAGCTAAAAAAGGAGGATAAGCTGTGTTCAAAATATATTAACATTTTACAAGATCAATCTTTTTTATGCGGAATCATAATTTGTATTAAAACTTTTACTTACATACTTTTCGATTGATATTTATTTAACGAGGAACTTTCTTAAGCCTTTTCTCTAATACCGTAATTCGGCCCCTGGTTACATACTTGAACGGTTAAGAAAAAGTTTATGAATAAAATATTGCACAGTAAATATATTTTTTAGAACCAGCTGCTAATATTTGTAAATTAACTCTTAAATTAGGTAAAGTAGTTAAATAAAATTATATTAGTTAAATTAGTTATATTCGTATATCTCTTAATAAATAATTCCTGTTCTTAATGTTTTTCCTAAACAATTATTAAATTATTTAAAAAAAAATGTTTTAATTGAGAGCAGTGTTACAATATTGTGCAGGAGCTTCATGCTAACTTAGTGGTAACTACATATTAATTATGAATACCGCTAAATAAACTTAAGATCGAAAGTTCTTTATTAATTTATTCTATAGACGTTGAAATACAAATTAAATATTAACATTTTTGAAATTTTTTAAAGTTTTTTAAATTTATTTTAGAAAGAAATTAACTTTCTAATCATGTTAAAAATGCTTATATACATACATAAGTATGTAATTCCGTTTTTAAAATTCTTGAATCTAAAACCTGTGCTTTAAAATATATTCAATTAATTTTTTACATTTCCCATTAATATATAAACTAATACTTGAATGCATTTCTGTTTTGTTTTAGTTTAGAGTTTAGATATTGCAAAGGCGGTAACGATTTGTTCTTGGGGAAAGGTTTGACACAAATATTTTTAATTAATAAAGATTCATGTAATACATAATCTACATATGTTGTTTTAATCTATTTAACTTTTTCACTTTTACAGCAACTTTCGATAAAAAATAGCACACAAAATAGTCGTTTATATCTAACAAAAAACCCTTAATTCAACTTAATTCTAACGTTAAAGTTTATCTTTAAATCTTTTAATTTAAAACCAGAAAAAAAATTCGCTGTCTGTTATCAGCATCAGTTTATATGTATGATAATCATGTTCATGTGCCTGCCTGCTCATTATTTCTTTTGTTTCAAATTATACAATTTGTTAGTTTGTACTTTAATTTAAAATTATTTTAACATACAATTATAATTGAGTTGAGCTGAGCTAAGATAGTTAGAGTTTGCAGAACGGAAGTGAGTTGCTTGAATCTCAAATTAAATTAAAGCACAGGTGAACGAAGCAGAAAAGACAAAAGTTGGTTGCTTGATAGTCGTATTCTATGGTAAAATGTTAATATATGTAGATCTGTTACATAATTTACATAATACTCCGTTTTAATAGCCTGTCTACCGTGACTTGAAGTGACAGTTACGTCGTTACAAAGCTGTGAACTGAGTGACGGAGAAAATATTGTTGACGTCGGCTTTTGTGTCTTTAATGTTGTTCTTTTTGCAAATTGGATTTATTTGCATAATTTTATTACACCATAATCTTGAAGTATTTTTGCATTAATTCTTTAACATGGCCATTGTAAGCATTTAGGAAGTAGATAATGTTATAATGGCTTGTTCTAGTTTCAATTGCGTCATATATACATATGTGTAACAAATTGTTACTTCCTTTATGTTACATTCAGTATATCTTAATGTATGAACTTATTTGCAAAGCAATAAAACAATACGTTGTAGATATTTGTAATAGAAAATTTTAAATCTTATGTACCTTATTAAAAAAATATTGAACACTTTACTGACAGAGGTAATTAAAAAATGTTTTTTTTGTCGGACCACACATGCAAAATTTTTTTTTGAAGCACGGAAATAGCCAAAACGACTTGGTATCTTGAATGGATATTTCAATGTTTTACATCATTCCTATATACATAATTATTAGAAGATATATTTCCTTTTCGAGATAGGATTTGAAAAACAAATATAAATATTTATGCTCAAAGCTAGTAATATGATGCGTTAGAAACCAAAAAGGAGTTGTTATTCAGCAAAATAAATCTACCAGGTGCAAAGTGGGAGAAATGAGCAAACAGCGGAGATTTACTAATAACTTCTGAAAAAAGACTGATATTTTAATTCAAAAAAATGTTTTATGTAGATAAAAATGCAATCAATGAAAATTAGTACAACAATTATTGGTATAAGCTTAACATTTTTTATTCCATTTATTTTTATTTTTATATAAAAGTGCTCTACTCGGTGTCTGATGAGCTATCATATGACGTATTGTTTTCATCATCTTTATTTAAAATAAGACTGATAACATTATTATCTAATAGCTCATCGTTTTTTGAAGAGGGTATTTCGATAACATTGTAATAAAAGGATGTGAAGAAATAAAAAGTGTATGTGCCAAGTCTTCCATTGTGTTTTTTCGTGAATTTTTCCGGAAATGGTTGGTGTTCCAAATTTTAAAGTACTTTTTCTACCACATTTCTATAATCTTAGTTATTCAACAGATGACTTAAAGCATTAAAATTAGGATCCCAAGACTTTTCGTAAGTTATTTGAACAACGTCTGTTTGAACTACTCATGTCGAAAAAACTTCAGATATTAATCCTAACAGAGTAAAATACACAGTTTATTGCCCAATAAATACTGTTTAAATACCGTTATTATTCTATTTATCAGAAACTATTAGATTTTTTCAAAAAAAAATCTAACATAAGTACAGACTTTTAAATAAGTATGTACAATATGAGAATGGGTTTCATTACAAAATTTTGAATAAAATCTTAACTTTATTCTCCGTTATTGTTTTTTGTTGCAATTTCGAGTAGCTGCCGCATTGCACGTCCCCCACCTTCAGTTTACGACGAAACTGCTTAGTGAGCACAATTTCTGTATTTTTTTTTACTAACCTGGTGTGTGAGACCGTGAGTCACCGTGTATGTAAGTAAAATAATCAAGGATTATTTTTTAAAGGATTTTGGAAGGATACCAATTTTTGTTCATTTTATTAAAGTTCCAATTGTCGAACCAAAAGACAAATTAACGTTATTTTCCTTAATGAATATGTTTTTTTTTTCTTAATTTTAAAAAATGTATTGCTAAAACATTGTTATTTTTTATGCTCTAATTAAAAACGTTTGTGAATTTTAATACTAAAATAAAAGAGCTTTAATTGATTAAATATCTTTGTTTTATTGTCAAAGTGCATAAATAAAAAAAAAAAAAACATGAGCTATTAGCAACACGTTTCGAAAAATCTTCAGTTGAAAACCCCGGTGCATAAGACCGGCGTCACCATTAATCAAAGTCAAATTTTGAGTCACCATTGGCGGGTTAAGTTGTTCACCAGTTTTAATGAAAAGGGGCTCAATTTGCTTAAAATATATTAAGCTATCAAATCATTCGTTATATTTTTAGTTTTAATGAACTTTTAAAAAACAAAAATTTCAAAATTTGTTTATAAAAAGTGAATTTTTCGGCGCAAGTTTCCATCTCTAAAACTAATGAACAAATTTTAAAACGATATTTAGCTTCATGGCAATTTTTTTTTGTCGAATTTTGGAATTTTAATTTAATAAAATCTATAAATAAAATAAAGGATATGATAAACTGATCTCCAGTTGTACTTACATATGTCATATCTCGAAAACTAGAGCTAAAAAAATATTCTACTTAAATATTAGAAATCTGTGCGTCAAATAAAGTTAACAACAGCTAAAATAATTCCGGCAACAAATTAAAACCTTATTTTTGTAGAGTAGTGTTAATAGTTTTTAAATATATTAACATAAGTCAACGATGCCACAAAAGAACCTTAAACAATAAATTTTTTAAAAAAGTTGCAGCTCATTTTAAACACTTCACATCACAAGACTCTCTATTAATTTTAGAACTAAAAATTAGACCGAATCCAGTCGAATCACAGAAGTTTAACTCTACAACAGGTGAATATTTTGGTAAACATTATATTTCTTATTAGCACTATAAATAACAACAAATCTAAAACACGAAACACAATCACAGGTCATAAGTACCTTTAACTTTAATAATAAAAAATAAATAGAAATGTACTGTCACTCCAACAAGTTTTATTAAAAATTACAGATGGTTGTTAAAAAAAAGGGGGAAAACTTTTAACTTTAAGTGGTGCAACATATGTTGTGTTTAAAGTTTTACAGCCTTGCGATTATTGATAGCAAAAATACAATGGAAAATGTCGATAATCTTTCTGATGTATTATTAATCGTCTATAAAACTATTTTATCGCCAAAATAATTTTTGAAGTTTGAATAAATCGGATCTAGAATGCTTATTTCTCCTACAGGGAGGTGGTATGATTCGCTTAGTAAAAAATTGCTCTATTATGATAGACAATGATATATTTTAAAATATGTTTATAAAGATGAACATAAATACAGAGATGATCAAATTTGTACTAAATACTTTTAATGTGGTATGCAACTTGGCAGTGCATTCAAAAAGAGTGCCTTAACAAATTACTAATATTTGTAATTAAAAAGCAATTAGGGATCAAGGTTACTCAATAGTTAAAATTATAGACCTAGTTCCCCTTACTATTTTTCAAGGTCACTTAAAAGAAAGTTACATATACTATAACAGTTCTTCTTAGTTATAAATTTGGCTGAACCTTAGAGATTTTGAAAATAAGTTTTAATCAATAGTAAACAAAGACGTCTTGCCAACAAATAGTTAATTTTTTTTAATTTTATGTTACTTAAATTACTTTTGTTGGTTCTCAAAATATTTTGATTTTGTGGTTTTAAAAAGAACATTTTTATAACATTTTTATTATATTGTTTTATTTTTAGTATATAAAATAACATGTTAAAATCTCCAATAAATAACTGACTAAAGTTCTTTGTAACTGCAAGTTGTTGTAACGTGATTTTACTATTACTTGCAACACATTCAATAGAAGTTTTCTTGGAAAAACGTAATAGTAAAAATGTGATAATTTTTCTATTATTTTCTTTTACATGCATTTCTCTGCTGACATTTTGCTTCTTCGGTGGTGCAAGAAAATGATTACAAATTGACCTAATAACGAATTTGTTCTAACCCGGGAAGTTGCCTTCAATTTAATGCAGAAAGTTCAAGGAATTTTTATTGTTATTAAAAGATGAAAACGTTTCTTTCAATAACGTACACTGATTGGATATGTTTTCTTTTGTGACCATAAAACGAGGCATAATGGTGAAGTCTACTCAATAGTAATAATTTCCGTTTATTTTATTTTTTAATATTTTTAAAAAGCAAACGAAAAATAAGGTAGGGTAAACATAACCTACATTACGAGCCCCCAAACTTAGCCCATAGTCATAGTCATGGTTAATCATTAGTCTTTAGGAAAATTACTTCAACAGGTATTCTTGTTTTCATAATGCACTTAGTTATTCAATTATTCCATAATGTATAGATACAGTTTTAAATTAAAATTTAAAAACATTACACTGAGTTAGTTTTGTTTTAAACATTTTCCGTTTTACCCTCGTAAAAGTTGTCTTCACTTTTATTGCCTTACTGGAACTAATGGGTAGAACTACTGACTGGAGCAAAAATAATATTGATAAATTGATTTACAGCCATAATTTATCTTATATTTATAACACCAGACTCAAATTAAAAACAATACTTTTGTCAATATGCATATATTAAATCGATGTCGGTTCCTTGGAAGCATTTTCTTAGATACACATGAATATAGTCAGGGTTTCTTTTATTCACAAACTTATCGAAATCAATATTTAATCATTTTCAGTCTCTTCTATTATATTTAATTTTTGTCGTTAATTCGATCAAAAAAACCAGCACTAGTCCTTGTTAAGCATAGAAATTCCTTGATACCACTCAGGTGATAAGCGTGATCCCGTTTGTTTGTGGGTTTTTTTTTGAAGGCCTGAACGTGCATGAGCGTGTTTACGAAAAATAGAAATAATATTAAAAAAACGTCACATGTGAATTATTATACCCTTCACACACACACATGTGTTAAGGGTATATATAGGTTTGTCATTCCGTAATCATTTGCGACCCTACAAAGTATACTTTAAAAGTATATATATTTGGGATCCTTATAGATAGGGAAGTCGATTTAGCCATGTCCGTCTGTCCGTGTGTATGTTGAAATCAAGTTTACGTAGCTCCCATAGGTTACCCTGGGTTGTATGTGGTATCAAACATTTGGAAATGCTTTCGAGAAAATCGGTATTGAAAACTGGCAAGATCCATTACTAACCGGCTGAGATATAAGCATAAAAAGACGACCGCCTCGTTTTCTTAATTTTTTTACTCAAAAATTGTTATATTTGTGTGTAAGACATGTCTTTTAAGCAAACAATTTTTTTTTTCGAGATATAAGCAAAAAAAATTTATTTTTTTTTGTTTTTTAACACAAAAGTGATTATATTGGGAAAAAAAATGTTTGTATATTTTGAAAAAAATGTACCAATTTACACACAGAGAACGTAGTGAAGGGTATATAAGATTCGGTATAGCCGCATATAACGCTCTTACTTTTTTATTAAAACTATAATATTTAAGAAAAATATTAACTTAGCATTCACGTGAGCGTTTATAAGCTTTACAAAAAAAAAAAATATATATAGAATATTCTTCTTGTTTTAAAAAAAAATATTTTATAAAAAATCTATTTATTTATTCAAAATAAAGAACTTTTAGAATATAAAAATATAAATTAAATATTTACCAAATTATGGGAGTTTTCTAAGAGTATAAAATTCCTAAAAAATTATACAATAAGTTTTTTTTAATGGTTTTTTTTGCATAATACCTGTTAACAACTAACTAAATAATTAAATTCAATATAACATGTAATTTTTTTGTGACGCAACTTTTTTTTTGATAAAACGATAAAAAAATAAAAATAATTGTTTTCTATGCATCCACCTATAATTATATCACAGTTTTTATTATTATTTTTCTTTAAATTAAAAAATACTGGCAGCATTTTTAACAAGATTTTTTCCCAAGTGATAGAAATCTCTAGCTTTGTGCTACAGTTTCTCCGAATTGTTAAAAAAACCAAGGGATTTTTATTTTCTTTACTTTATTATACATTTTCAAGATAAACAAAAAGAAAATAAAAAAAAAGTTGACATTGTTGTCTTCGTTATTGCTAATTTTCTCACCATTTCACCTTAATCTGTAGATTAAATAATGAACACTGTGATGAAGACAATAATGATGAGGTTGTAAAATATAAAATGTAACACCACTAAAAGGCACAGGTGCAACCTTGTGCTGCATAAAATTTTGACCGCATGTCGTTGTATGGAAACAGAATTAAAATATCAAACAGTAAAGAAATAAGTGTTGATTTGTAAAGATATAAATGAATATGAAATAAGGAATCAGAAGCTAGATTGGTCTGTTGGTAAATGTAATAAAAATGCAACGTTTATTTATGGTTAACAGTTTATAGCAAAGTTTGTAACAAAAACAAAATGCAATTCAAATTGTAATACAACAGCAAAGTTGCCCCTACAATGAAAATATATTATTATTCAACATTAAGGGAAAGGTTTGGATGTTTTTCTACCAGAAGCATTAGTCCACACTGGTACAAATGTGCTATAAATTTATGATTTTAAAAATTTATTTCGTCAGATTCTATATTTGTTAGGTTATCTTAGCAGGAAGCAAACAAACAATTTCCCTTATGGAAATCCAAGAATTTTGCTAAGGTTACAGGATCCACAAGTTATTGTTGTTTTTCTGAGGCAAAGTGAAAACTTACTTCTTTGTTCTTCTTAATGATACGTGTCTTCAAATGTGATTATTGCAAGCGGGTTTTACTTTCCTCAAAAAAAGAGCGCCAGAATACATTCAAAATTTATGTAATTTACGATAACAAGATAATTAGTTAAATATTTTTGATTTATCTCCAATATTTTGTAGGCTTATTGGAAGACTGTCTACTAGATATTATTAGATTATTAATAGAAAAAAATTGTTATCTACCCTTCTCTAAATTAAATTTAAAATCAATTGAAGCCTTTTTAAATGTGTAGACAAAAAAAATCAAGTAAAATTTCATTTGAATAATATCGGTGCTTGGCTTTATGCATCATGTGTAAGTAAATGAATCTTTTAGAACTGAATAAAGAAATAAAACATTGTTGTTTGTTTAATAGAAGTCCTTTTTTGCACTAAATTGGCATCACTGCTTGTAATAGGACTTCCCTAAAGTGCTTGTTTAATCATAGAACTTATTTTACTCTTATTAATTATTTAGTCACATTTTGAAAAATTCTCTTTTTGTTTTGTCAGTTTTTCTTTTGTTTATTTTTTAGCTTTGTAGTTTAAAGTCTATGACATGTTACAATAATTAGTCCTGGTTTTCTGTGAATCAATCACATTCGTTATCGAAATCTATCCTAAGTTTGGGGAATTAAATTTACTATCCCATTTCCATATTTTTCGCATCGTATTTACTTTAATGATAGTTATGATAGTTTATAGCAGTACATAAACTTAAATGATTATCAACTAGTCACTCCTAGTCATAGTATGTAGTCTTTCGATGAACCACATTGAAATTTGGAAAGGTTACTGTAACAACAATAGGTTAAAGTTTAAAAGAACTAATTAAGAAAACAAAATGTGAATTAGGACGTCAAACCTCTTTTTTCTATTTTTTTCCTTATATGGCAATTAATTTGGTCACCATGTTCTTGGTGACCTTTATTTGGAAAAAACTCTTGCTGCGAAAATCATTCGAATTTTTTGCAATATTCTCTGTAGACCAAAATTTTTTTAAGAACAAACCAACATGCAAATTTTAGGCATGTCAGCTTACTTACCAGTGATTAAAAGGGCGCATTAGTATCATTCACGGTTCTAGGACTCATCTCATATTGGCCAAACCTGTCCGAAACTTAACTTTACTCCTTTCTTTATTGTTTCTCTCTTTGTTACATTAAAAGTATTAACGCCTTCTACAGTCTTACCCTAAAGCCTTTCAAAATAAAGCACTCAATTTAAACAATCCGACAAATAAGTCACAATTTTCCATGTTTGTAGCAACATAAAATTGGTTTACCAAAAACCAAATACATAGTAGACAACTCTAGTTTTCTTTCTGTTGATTATTGTAAAGTGCAACTTGAAAATAAGCAACATTTACAAAAAAAGAGTAAAAAATTAAATTTAAATTTATTACCTCTATAATACCAGCTGGAATAAGGGGTATCTATTTATAGCTGATTTCATTTACATTTGTTAAATACATATGTATTTGATTTAAAATTATTAATAAAAAAATGTCTAACACTGCTTTCAAAAGAATGTAATATAATAAAAAACACAAACATATACATGTATGTCGTTTTTCTAGCAGCATCAACAAATAACGACAGCAAATTCCGTAAATATAATAAAATAAATAATTTCCATTTTCACAAATTAATTATTTAAGC
>NDXZ01021312.1:0-11581 GCA_003055125.1 Paykullia maculata
AAAATCCTACTAAACACTACGTAAAAGTTTAAGGTATCGCTTTTGAAAGACCAAAAAATTTTTCTTTTTTAATCTAAAAACGCGTACGAAAGTAGCGTGCGTTACTCGTATATTAACAAACTCTAAATTTAATTTAATTGTTTAAAACCTACTAAAAGTTATTAAACTCTAGATTACATTAGACATAAAAAAAAAAATAAAAAAATATGTATAAGTTTGTATTTTAAACATACAACACTACATCTTACTTTGGGATATAATAAAAATAAATGAATCAGTAGCCAGAAATTCAAGTTGGTTATGTTTGATTTTTGTGGAAAAAATATTCTAATGTTAGATATTATGTATATTAAAGTATATCTTTGAATAGTACTACAATTATGTTGTAGTCATTCGTATTGATTGTAGGGTATCGTAAACATGCGATTTCCATGCTGTTGTTGTTGTGTGTCCATCATTTTGTTATTTTTAAATTGGTTTGTGATTTTATCGATTAATTGACAAAAATCTAATTTAAATAAAATGTTGAACACGTTTTTATATACATACATTTGTACATACATACATAATGCACAAAACAAAATGTTGACGAATTTTTGTCAACATTTTAATTAAAAAAATATCAATAAAAAATGTTTAAGTTATTAGCACAAATGTTGTGCTGTAATCATATTGAACATACATACATATGTGTGTACGAGTATGTTATAAAATTCAATTGAAAAGTGTGTCAATAAAAAATTACATACAAATCAGCCATGATATCATGATTTTAATAAGATTTAAACAAAATTTAAAACTTATCAATTGTTGCTTTAGTAAACATTGTCTCTAACTCTTTTCTAATACATACGTATCCATATGTATGTATGTATATATATGCTGACTATTGCTTAATTATTTCTAGAATTTATATTCATTTATTTTTTTATCGCTCATTTTGCCATAACTGCCTTTAATTAGTTTCTATTAGAGCGATTATTTGTATCTAGAATTTTTTTTTTTATAAACAAATTTCGCTTTTCACTTAAAATCACTTTCAATATCGATCATTGATTTAATTATGTTTTGTTTAGAACTTGGTAACCAACTGATATTCGTGTTTTGTATGTATACGTATGTATATGTTAAGTATTTTAGGCTTATTGGTGGGTATGCAACATGTGTCTTAATAAAAAGACAAATAATAAAATTTTTTGGGTAATTAAATACGAAGAATATTTATATTTTTTATTTTAGAAATTTTTCAGAAATGTTAAATATCTCGAAATGTTTTTTAGTGTAGAAATAATCGAAATAAATAATTTAAAAAACTTAAATAATAAGATAATGAGGTAAACTGGTCTGCCAGTCTGAAGGTTGCTGGTTCCATACCTGCCGGACTTTATGCTGAATTTTTATTGCAATTTCGACATTAGGAGGCCAAAGCTTTTATATATTTTCAATAGTTTAAAGGGGTGCTTTTTGGGGTGTAGGTGGGTCTAATGCAGGAGCTAGGACTAATTATAGACCGATCATCAAAGAATTTTTTAGGAGTTTATGGTTTAGATATAATTTATTTGTGATAAATTTTATTAATTTTTTCAAAAGTTTTGTTAGCGTTTTGATAGTTTCCAGTAGTGGGCTGGAACTTTTATGGGAGCTAGGGTCGACTATAGTCAATCCTTCACAAAGTTGTAGGAGGGATTATTATTCCTAATAAACTTTTTCGTATTAAATTTATCTTGACACCAATATTTAAACGGTTTATAGGTGTTAATGTGGTTTTTGGGAGTGGGCTTTATATAGAAACCAGAGCCAATTATAAACCGACAAGCCCATTTGCGTTTTCACATCATAAATTTTACTTTCAAAACGAGAATTTATAAGTCAGTTATAAATATTTAAAATAAAATCATGAACATATAGATTTTAATCATAAATTTCAAATTAATTAAAAATTGTTTACAAATTAAGTGCTTATGAAAAATATTCTTTAGTAAAAAATATACATTTGTAATACTAAATGTTTATCTTAGTGCAACATTTATTTTATTGGTTTAACAAATTTCCCAAAACAACTTTTAGATTTTATGTTTCTTGTTAATTTCACTTTTAAACCATTTAAAGATTTTATAAAATTGTAACTAAAAATTAAAAAAATTGTAAATCATAATAGTTTAAATATCAGACGCAGATAAAAAAATCTCAGCCGTAGATCACATGGCTTAACGTTGAAATATTTTGCCCACTGCTGTACGTAAATTAGTTTATACTTTTGTTATTTGTTGCTGAGTGACTGTGTGTGGGGCGACTCAGTTATTAAGTGTGTATTTTTTAAATCAGTCACTTTTAATGTAATTGTTTGTACACATTTTTAATGGAAGAAATTTAAATCAAATAAAGTGTTGTGCGATATAAACAAATCAATTGCTGCAATACATTTACATTTAAATAAATTTAAGAATAATCTCTATAGAAAAAAAAGAGCGAAAGGAATTTACAAAATTTATGATGTTACATTCCAGTGTAAATAAGATTAATGTAGGTTAAGTTATTAAGTTTTGAAAGCACAGTACACCTACGTATGTATGTTAATAAATACACTTTAGATATCAGCTATCACGGACTAAAATAAACACAGTTTAAAAAAAGCAACACCCAGAATCCATAGCTTTTGATAGTAAGTAAGTAGCCATGATAACATAGGAAAAATGAGAAGCGAATAGGAGGTATTTTTATATGATTTTTTAAATAACGTAATCTTTTTATCGAATTCGTATATAAATTGCAAGGTATCCGACTCTAAAATATCTTTATTTTTGTATTTTCTTGTTATGGGCGGTGCCACACTTCCTGCTCAAGGCAATTTTTGCTTAAATAAGGAAAGTTATAGGTAATGGTACAAAGGTTTGATACAAAAGATATAGCAGATCTCAATACTTCTGAAGTAATTTGTTTAAGTTGTAGAGTATGTCCCTTTATATGGTTTTGTCGGTTTTTGCTTAAAAAAGCCTACAGATATCAAAGAAAGTTACGCTAAGTTTAAGATGGCAGTTATTATAGTTATTATAGTCAAATATCATAAATTATATATATCTGGCATAAAATGTATTTGAGTTGTATGGGCGGTACAACACCCCCAGACCCGATCCTAACAATTTTTTGCTCGAATAGGCGAAATGATGTAAGATATAGTTCTACAAAGTTTTGAGATGATAGATTTAACAGCGCTCTTTACATATCATAAAATGTATTTAAAATGTGTAACCCCTTATTTTTTTTTTCATACAAACCGTCTCCTAAATATTATGAATCAAACAAAAAAAAAACTTCAGGTAAATCGATCCAGCCGTTCTCAAGTGATTGGATCACATACATGGACCATTTCATTTTTATTTAAATATAGTAAAGTGTAATGTTACGTTTCTTGAATACGAGTTTACTTTGTTTTTAGTATGGGAGTATCAATAAGAATTCTCCATTTTCGTTCCATATCGAATGCGCAAATTAGCCTCCTGTGTTTATAATTGTCGTATTGATTTTTTTTAAACACCTTTTCCTTTATATCTCTGAAAAAACCCCAACTGTCTAAATATGTTGATTAACTTATCAGTTTAAGTACACAATAATATATAAACCAATTGTTCACATGTGTCTCAAAAAACTCAAAAATCTCTGTGAAACAAACAATTTTAATTGCGATTGCAATTTCGAAAGGTAAAAAAAAAATAATCAAATAAATCCATATCTTATCAATCAATGAAATAATAAATATTTTAAGCCACTGGTTTGCCCGTATAAAATTGCTATAAAAATAAAAGAAATTCAACAAAAACTAATCTCTTGATTACAAATTGGGCCAACTTTTAGACACTGAATTCAAATTTGCACTCAGTTTTATAAAATTGGTTTACTTTTTCGAGATAAATCGTTGTATCAAAAATGAAGGATGTTGCACGATATGTGATTGTTAGTATAACTCAAAAACAAAAAATTATGCATCAATTACCCTTAAGTTATACAAACATTGTATGTATTTAGTTAGTTAGTTGTTAGTTGTACCGAAAAAAAAAGATTTTTGTTTAGCGAAATTTCAAAATTTTTGATTTTTAAAAATGCATAAAAAAAGCGAAAACGATCACGAAATCACTTTGATCGGACAATACATGGCTAAAATATATTGATTTTTTATCTTCTTATTTAACTTAATTCTTATTATGAAATTTTGAAAAATTTGAATTTTAGTCGGAGTTTTTGAACATATTGTTTAAGATAGCTTCACATTATTATACTAAGTATTACGACATTTTAAAACCTTAAAAAAAATGAGAAAGTATGTTATAAAACGTAAAGAAATTTGACAGTCGTATGGCTCGTTATGGCTCATAGACATTTTTCTTAACATAATGAATCAGGGTTGTGTTTCTTTTCTTTATTTGAAATGGGATAGTTAAGACACAAAATATAATGAGAAAATTTTCTATCCGGTTTTTTGACAATCAAAGCAAAAATCATTCAAAAAATCCAATCAGAATCTTACGACTTGTAGAACAGTGTAAAAAATATTATTAATTTATTTTAAAAAAAAATCAAAGATTTACTTTAAATTTTGAATATAATAAAAAAAAAACGTGCCTTTCCAAGTTAAAAAAAAAACTTATATTTCATTTTCGAATTTTTTTTCAATGTCTAGAAATATACTTTTAGTCCCAAAACAATTAATTTATTTTTTTTTTCTTTTAAAATTTATCACTTTTTTGTAAAATTTCATCGATATCAAAATTAATATAACGTCGATATTGTGTTTGTTCTTCTCTACGTAGTGTGCAAATTAAAAAAAAACCAAATGTTGTACGATTTTCAATTCGATTTCAAATAGAAATATATAACAGATAAATCATATCGAATAGGGTACGATGTCATCTGTATCTGTTCTTTTAAGAAAGTAATAGCAGTTTCAAGCAAGCTTTTTTTAAACAAATTCTAGTAGGAACGAACATTATAATGTCGAACAAATGAAATATAAATTTCAAAATAATAAATAACAATTTATTTATAAAAAAATATATATATATATGACTCAGTGTAAATTTAATCTAAAGCGGTTGGTAAATGTTCATAATGTTACAACAAATAAAACAAAATGTGCACATGGAAGTTTAGTTTACTTTATATAGGATTAAATTATCAATTATACGTATGTATGTATGTATGTATATGTTTTATAAATGTAATTGGAACATTTAAAAAGAACAAAAGAATTCTTAAGAAATTTATTTAATTCAAATTGTATATTATTTGACCCAGTAATTTTATTATTCTAAAGATGAAAATAAGTCATATTATTGTTTTGTGAAATTAAAAAATGAATTCCTCCAAATTTTTTGATAAAAAAAGATTGACTTTTAAAATTTTCAGAAACACTTTTTAAATGGAATTCATTGTAAAACTTTGAACTGATTTTAATATGGTATACGTAACGAAACTTTTTAATTTTGGTTAAAATCAAAATGATTTCACCTAACCCCTATTCAAACGTCCTTCCTGAATTCGATTAGACCATTCGTAACTGACCTTTAAATATTTGGATTTAAATAAAATTTAAAATAAGGTCTATTATTGATATTAGGTCTATTATTGACCCTAACGCTTGTAAGGTGCTTGGAAATATTGATATTAGGATAAAATGCACCACAAATAAATTTCATATGAATAAAAATATGCCTAGTAAATTTTGCAAAGGTCGGACCATAATTGACACTAGGTTCCCGTAAAAGCCTCTCTCTCGAAATTAACCAAAACTCTCATAAAACTTTAAAAATATTCAAATAAAAAAAGTGACCCAAAGAAGTTTTATGTTAACACAAAACTCTTTTCCAAATTACCTCAGCTCCCGTATAAGACCCACTTCCCGAATATACCTTAACGGTTATAAAAGCTCTTAACTGTATTGCAATTGAAAGAAAATTAACCTTTAATGAGCCTTAAGTAAACATACATATATTAAGCAAATTTTTTGGCGATCAATGACAAAATGGTCCTGGCTCCATTGATCCATATAAAGAAACCGGAAATTTCAACACCCCTAAAATATCATTGAAAATATAGGAAAAAATTCACCACAGGTGACAAGGGTATATATAGGTTTGTCATTCCTTTTGGAACTTCTACAATATTAATTTGCGGCACAACAAAGTATGTATATGTATTCTCAGTCTGTTGATATCAACTTTTCTCTTCCCCCTGATGTCGTACGGTCGCGTTATTGGTATTAAACAATCAGAAATTTCTTTGAGATTCTTGATATTGAAAAATCATCAAAATCCGACAACTAACGAGATATAAGCAAAAAAAAAAATTTTTTTTTACACAAAAATAATTATATTTGTGTGTAAGACATGCCTTTTTGGGAAATTTGAAAAAAATGTACTAATTGGCCCTGAATTAGCAAAGATATGGGCGAAAAACCTATAAGGACTAAAATTAATGTCATAAAAAATCAAGTTTTCTTTAACTTTAAATACCTTTCGAACATGTAAATACATAACATACGTACATTTACACACATACATACAATACACGTAGTGAAGGTTATATAAGATTTGGCACAGCCCAATATAGCACTCACTCTTACTTGTTTAATTTATTGTTGCGTTGGGTGTACTAGGATTGGGTTTGATCGACTATAACTTTTTTTACTAATCATATGTATTAGAAAATTAGTAAATGCCAACACGATAATGAAAAAAAATGTGGAAAAATCATAACTATAAACCATTCAATTTCTTTATCGTTTCCGTCTTTTTGGAATTGCAGTCAATCCTTTATGTGTGTGCAAGAAAAACATTTATCAAAATGTAAATTTGTTGTTAAAGAATATCTATAAAGCCGCTCGCATGTAGTAGGTTTTGTTCTTCTTCTTTAATAACGAACAAATAACATCCTAATTGATGATAATCAAAATCAATTGACGCAACGTTTAAGACTAAATAAAATAGTCTTAAATGTGCTAAGTGATGATGTTTTTTTTTAATTATTATCTCGCAACACTATTAAAAAAGAAAAAAAGATATTATATAAAAATTGTATAACACAACTTTTACCCCCCTCTCACAATCATAATCATTTTTAATAAATGACATGGGCTTTGGCATGATTATGTTATGACTGTATGTATGTATGTGCGACAAAAACAGAAAATATTATTTTTTTTTGTCAAATATCTGAAAATATCTTCTAGAAAACGTTTTCGCTTTCGTTATTGTTTTTTTGTTGTTGTTGTTGTAGAATGATGGTACAGTTAATTAGTTTGTGCCACCTTTTAATTGAACTCTTTGGAACACAATAATTTTGTATGTCCACGATGACTGAAGAAAATCATGAGGGTAAATACTACTTGGAGACAATTAATAGAAGTTGAAATAAAAAAATTAAATTAAAAAAAACTGCCAAGAAACCATTTAGTTTTTTTTGTGTGTTCGAATAATTAAAATTATTAAATTGTTCGCTAGAAATTTATTCAAAATGAAGCCGATGATGTTGATAAATGGCCGAAAATAAACATAAAAAAAAGAACAAATTCTTAAATTTATTTAAACAAAAACCAATAATTTAACGGTTTAATTATGAGTATCGTTTTAGCAAAAATAAAATTTGTTTTAAAATTATAATTTTTTCGAAAGAATTTTTCAAAAATTACAATTTTTTAAGGTTTTTTTTATAAAAAGAAAAAGTAAATCCGATTGCTCACAAGTTGCATAAGGTTCTTCTTTAAGTTTCGCTACTTAATTAAAACCATAAATTTTCTTTTATGTATTTTTACTTAATAAAAAATTCGGTGTGTGGCCTTATAATGTCCTTGAACTATCCAACAGTTCACAGTTAAACAATGTTTTATTCGATTTTTTTAATATATTAAATTTGAGAACAATCAAAGTTCTTAAAAAAAATATGTAAGAAATTTATAGTTCTTGAAGTCTGATTCTATTATACCCTACACCATATTTGTTTTAATAGTTAAATGAAATTAGGTTTAATTATTAACCAGATTTAACAAAGTTTCGTTTCGGTTTGGGTTTACATTAAACTTTTTTAATAAAAAGTTTTTTATAAGCAAACAGTCGGACCAGCGGAAAAGAGTTTATTTAACTCAGATAGTGATTAAGAATCAATCGGCATCGAAACAAAATGATTTTCCCGATATGAACAAAAATCAAAACGTGGTTTCCGTAATATAATTTGTTTAAATTTAGTTTTTCTTTCCGATTTCTCTTTTCTTAAAATTAACATAAAAATTATGAATATTATTCATTTACAGATAATATTATCGAAAGCAGTTTACAATCTTATGAAAATGTTTCAAATGTACAGCCAGGCGATCCAATTGGCAGTTATAACGAAGAGGTTATACAACAACCTGCTGACTTTCAGCAACAGATGCCACAGCAACAACATGTTCCTCTCCTGCAACATCAACAACAACTGCAGGCACAAAATGTGTTGGTGGAAGCAGTACAAAGGGATAATCAAATTTTAATGACTCATGTTCAAGAATTGCCAGAGAGCGTTCAAAAGTCTTCCAAAGTAACGGTAGCTGCAGCTGCTACAAGTATTGATGTGGCTGTAGAAACGGTTTCAACTAATAAACAACAACAACAACAACACCAAGAACATCATCTGTACCAACAGCAAACATCGCCAGATGAACATCATAAACAGCAACAACAGCATTTGGTAAAACCAAATGTTGCACAGCAGCAACAATATCATCAACAACAGCAGCCGGTACTAGGACAGCAGCAGCAATTCGTGCAGCCTACGCAACAGCCACAGCAGCAGCAGCAGGAGACGCAATATCATCAACAACAACAGCAGCAGCAGCAACATCATCAACAGTCGCAGCAACAATCATATGATAATCGAAAAACCTCTCAGGTGTATAATCAACAACATCAGTCGCGTGGTCGCAAATATGATTATCACCACGGCCATAGTTCGTCTAGCGGTGGCAATGAGACCTCCTCCCATCAACATCAGCAACAGCAAACAACTAAAACCATGTCATGGACAAATTCCTCCCAGTATAAGAAATCAACGAATACGGTGGCTGTAACAGCAACACCCACTGCCAGTCACTCGAGTGGCAGTTACAATAAACAGTCAAATAACCCTAATGCATCTGCATCTCTGGCACATGGCACACGCACCTATACCAATCAACAGCATCATAATTATCAACAACA
Source organism: Paykullia maculata (assembly GCA_003055125.1). Lineage (NCBI taxonomy): Eukaryota > Metazoa > Arthropoda > Insecta > Diptera > Rhinophoridae > Paykullia > Paykullia maculata. The sequence continues at coordinate 9,225 of NDXZ01021312.1, forward strand.
GCAACAACAAAATTATCAACACTACCAGCAGCAGCCGCAGCAACATCAGCCACAGACTAGAAATTACGGAGCCATGAAAATGCCTTCTTCACCCATAGCCAGTGCACCAAGTACTATGGAACGTAAGATCACTCAATCGAATGAGGCTAACAAGGGACATGCACAACAACAGCAGCAGCAGCAGCAATCAACATCGACTGCATCGACCACAGCTGCGCCTCATCAATTTCAACAGCCACAACAGTCGCAACAAACCTCAACCAGTGATATTGTACTCCCGCAGTCCTCGTCGGCACCCACAATTATTTCTGCCGCCGCCACGAATACAATATCTTCCAAACAACCAATACCACAGCAACAACATCATTATCCACCAGGATTCGCTACTAAGAAACATAATTCATCAAATCAGGCATACGGTAGTGCTGGCACTACCTCACATACTGCAACAGCCACAAGCAATAGTCATGCAGCGGAAACTTCAAACACACCAGCCATTAATTTGGCTCCCCCCGTTTCCAATACTACACCAGCGGCCCCCTCCACCCCCTCTTGGGCCAGTCTATTTGCCAGCAGCTCAAATGCTAGCAACTCAACAATCGCCTCAAATTCTTCAGCCAATATCTTAAACAATACAACTTCCTCCTCAGCTTCGGCCACAACGATCGCTTATTCTAAAAAGCCCGTAGCTAAAGTGGCACCCTATGAAGGCCTTACACCGGTAACGCCACCTCCACCAGCCGTTACACCAGGCACACTCTCATATTCTGCTGCCTCAGCTCAAAATCTATCGCCACCATCAACTGCCTCCAGTGTTGCGGCTGCCAAGAAATCCACCTTTAGCGAGTCCAAATCACAACGAAACTCGTTGGCCAATATTGATGAGTTTTCATTAAAATTTGCTGAATTTTTAACAAAATATAAAAGTGATTGGGCCACTATCAGCCTTAGGCCTAGAGGTCTTACGAATCGTTCGAATTATTGTTACATTAATTCGATATTGCAAGCCCTGCTTGGCTGTTCGCCTCTTTATAATTTAATAAGATCGATACCAAAACAGGCTGCCAATTTGTGTGAAGTTAAAACGCCTACGGTGAATGCAATGTAAGTATCTAGAATTAAAACACTTTGATGGTGTTAACAATTTAAGAAGATTTTTTGTAAATTTGTAAATTCTCGATTTAAAAAAGAAAGTTTTTTTTTTAATCAAGCATCATGATGCATGTTAATTATCCACAGTTAAGTCAGCAAATTGAAGATTATTTTATACTTTTCTTTGCGTTACATTTGTGGTAAATTAAACCATCGTTTTTAACGAATTTTTTTTTTTTTTGAAACTTTAAAGTAAAACCGTTTTGGTGGCATTTTAAAGTTGATAAGAAATATTTTAAAGTTCTCTTACAGTTGACATACGATTTATAACTCAAGATCTTAGGTCCGTAGGAGAACGAACACGATATTTAATAATATAGTATGATTTCTTTTTTTGGAATAGGACTTATTTGTTGTTTTTTTTTTAATTTCCTGCAGGATAACATTCATTTCCAACTTCTCCAATTTACCCAGTGGCTCACGTTTGCGTAGTGCAAAGGGCAGCAAAGGTAATAAGGATGATTTGGGAGGTGATTTACAATGTGATCCTGCATTTGAACCCACTGAGATCTACAAGTTATGGAATGATAGTCGTGAAGAACATGTTGAGGGCAGACAAGAAGATGCCGAAGAATTTCTGAGTTATATACTCAATAAGTTAAATGATGAAATGTTGGAGGTAAAATATTTAAATTTTTCAATTTGTTGAATTAAAAGAAAATCTTAATTATTTAATATTATTTGCTTTTATTTCAATTTATAGGTTATTAAATTAGTAGCCAAACCAAACACCGAACAGAATGGCCCAAATGTACCACAAGAAGAGGATGGTGATGTTTGGCAGGTACTTACTTGGACTTGGCCACAGAATAAATAAAAGATTTTCATTATTTTTTTTTTAATATTATTATTATTTTTATCAACCTATAGATGATTTGCAATAATCGCAATAAGGGCAGTGTTACACGTCAAACCGATTTTGGCTGCACCCCATTAAGTGATATATTCCGCGGTGAATTGCGTTCCCGTTTACAGCGCGAAGGTGAACATTCAACAGATGTTATTCAACCATTTTTTACATTACAATTAAATATTGAGGTATGTATGTTTATAAATAATTATGTTTAGTTTTGTTATGTTTAGTTGTTGTTTTAACCTTTATTTTGTTTTACAGAAAGCTGCCACGGTCAAGGAGGCTTTAGAAATCCTAGTAGGTCGTGATCAGTTAGAAGGTGTTACTGGTAGTAAGAGCAAACAGGAAGTTG
>NDXZ01021314.1:0-11802 GCA_003055125.1 Paykullia maculata
GTAAAAATTAGTTCACGTTATCGCGAGTTCACTGTATATATAAAATGCAAATATTTGTACGTTCGGTTGAGTATGCAATTTAATTTAAAATTATTTTGTAATAATGATTAGTGAAAAATAATAAAATTTTGCTAATTATTTATATATATTAATAGTATTTATTAATTAAATATAATTTGTGATAACTAAAAGAATATTGGGAACAAATAAGTTTCCTGACACTACAGCCGATAGGAATGCATTTTCGAAACCAGCTTTCAGGTTTTATCATCAATCAGCACTCTTTGATCGGTATTTTAGTGTTGGATGTAAAAATTATCATCACACTTTATTGGAAAATACAATATGGTGATTGATTGATTTTTTATTTTATAATTTTTATTTGTTGCTTGTATAAAGTCTTACTTTGATTAAAAGTTTTTGATTTGACAAAACTTAATTTGTCTTGAAAGTACAATAAATTACAACAAAATAAATCTTGACTTTAAGCTAAAAGAAACAAGTGTTGATTGCAAGTTGGCAAGTAATAAAATGACGTTCTGGTTTTGTTGATGTTATTATAATGAAACAAAAAATAATAATAAAAAAACACATGTATGTACAAATATTGAAAACTTCCTTTATATAGACAAATGCACTCTACCAGCTGCATAAACAATTTAAATCATTTTATATATTTTTCAAATGAAAAAAATATATAAATAAAATTGTTATACTCGTGAGTGTCTGATTTGGGTTAGGATCAAATCTTGCATTAAGACTTTAAGCATTATGAGCTGCTTCATAGCCTTAAAAAAGAATCAAGAAATTTTTTTGTGTGTGGCTACAACTTAAATACAGTTGCTTTCAAGGCGTTTTTGCCAAATTAGTAATGAATGTTAATGAAAATTAACTATGTATTTCAAAACTACCACTATTAAACCTTATATGAACAAATGAACATATTTGCTATATTTATTTTTTATTGTTTCTTTTTTTTCAAGTTTTAATTAAATATTATATGAAGTTTTTTTTATTTGCAGCTAATTTGTTACCATTGTTTTGATTTTATTCCCGTCATTGAATTAACTTACACAGCTGACAAAAACTGAAACAATTATACCGCCCGCGTTCAGTTTTAATTCGTTTTCTTCATCTACTCTCCCTGCACTCTTTTCTATTGGTTCTAGTGGTATATAAAAAGAGTATTGTACCACATAAAAGTAGCAAAAATTTTAGTTAAAAAAAAATATAGTACGACAGAGCAAAAAAAAACTTGAGTTAATCTTATATAGAAAATTTAATCCATCATATACAATTAATAACTGAGTAAACTATGTATAATACGAGTATGAATACAAGTGTAGATACCTTATAGGCACAAAAATAGACGGACGGACGAACATACATATACAATTTTTTTAATGATTATCTTGACGACAAAATTTGGTCTTAAACAAAAAAATATAACTTTTTTATTAAAATTTTAAAGAAAACAATCGGCAAGTCAGAAAAGAAATATCTTACAAACTGTTAATTGACTTAAAACAATATAAAATTATATTTTTTTAATAAATTGTTAAGACTATAATCAATCATACATGTACATATCGCTCATTAGCTACAACAACGACATAACTCAAAATATTTAAATTAAACATTTTTTTTCTTAAATTTTTAAATGCAAATAAGATTAAAGCCGGAGTTGTCATATTTCTAGATAAGTATCGATGTTGGCCATACAAACGACAAGGCACAACTAAAAAAATACGTTATTGCAAGTAATAGACAATAAGTTATGCAATAAGGACAAAATGCTTCTAATGCGATCCTGCGCGTAATTTTAAAAGCTGATTCACAAGACTTTGTCAGTTATTAAAGCACGTTATTTATTATGTACTGTTGCTGTTAATTTTTACTTGTTTAAATAATTTTTTGTTGAAATCAAATTTACTACAATTTTTTATGTTTCATAACTGTAATATTTTTTCATTATTGAAATATTTTTTGAATTTTTTGAAAAAAGAAGGCAGAACAAATGTAAGACATTTATATTTTAAAACCCTATTTAACAAATTTGTAATTGTATTTCTTTATTAGTAAATAAACATTGTTATACGGTTTATCAAGAGCCTTCTTATTTGAATTCTTAACAGGTGATTTCAACTCGATATATGGCTTTTTTGAATTATGACGTTGTTGCAGCAAATGAGCGATATGTACATATATATGTAACACAATTAAACCGTAATGCAATTAACAGTTTTTAATATAAAGTTGAAGCTTTTATTAATAATCTCCTGTTAGATATACATATACTAATTAACATATGGGCTAATTCTGCGTAACGCACGCGCAACAAAGGGTGGATATGTACAATTAAAAATATCACAATAATAATTATTTAAATCAGGGGGCAAATTACGGCATTCGAAATCGAATGAAATTTTGTTCGATCGATCGAGTTTTCTGTGCATTTGGTATAGGAATTCTAATTAGAATTTTTTATTTTCGATCGATATCAAATGCCGTGATTTGCCCCCAGGGATGGGAAAGTTAATACAATTGTACGAATTTTAGTACAACTAGAAATTCCGGCCGAATTTATAATTTCACTAAATGACTTCTGGTACGACGTATTACAAATGGAATGACATACATATGTACATCGTTGTATCATTAGGGCAAAGGGTATACAAAATGGAAACGATTTGTTTTTTTTCGTAATGTTACACTCACACAGCTTTAATACATGAACAGAGTAAAATTTTTTTTTTTTTATATCAACTTGTTTTGATAAATGTTTAAGCATATGATTTTATTTATTACTGGCGCAAAAAATCATACAACATTTTTACTGCTTGTACTTTTATAGGCAAAACATTTTAAGTAAGAAGGGGGTTGTTGCTTTAAAAAAAAATTCAATATCATCTTTCATGCTTTTCGAGTAGATGATGGATGATGTGGCAGAAATTAAATTGAATTTTTTTTTGTCAAAGAAAAAACCAATATTTTTGCAATAAACTAAAAGAATATTGAAATAATCACATGCATAATTAACAATGTAAATAATTTTATATTCACTAGTAATCGCCCAGTGGTCAAAATTCAATCATAACTTTTGTTGCCAACCCAGAAATTATATGTTAAACATATGCATACATATAGATTGTCATCTATTAGAAATTAGCAGTCGAACAGTAAAATAAAATTTGATAGTTTGGCAAGTATTTGACGGGCAAACATTTTTTTTAAATGCAGCATCTGTCAATTTTAATTTTTTTTTTAATAGAACAGACAGAAGCACTTTAAATTTTCCGCCAAATTACATTTTAATAACCAGCACTTGTTGCAACATCATATTAACATAAATGCAAGAACTTGTGGCAAAATAACATATTAAGACAATTTAGCACTTGCTCTGTGACGTATCACTAAACACCAAGCATAAATAGCATGTCGAAAAAGCAGACAAACTTATAAATTTAAAAAAAAACTTAAAAACGCAAATATCATGTTAAAAAATAATTCACTTTTTACAAATTTTTTTATTTTTTATTTAATTTTATTTAAAAGAGCTAATAAAAAATGCGCAAAACAACGTGCGCATGCGCGTGCCAAATTATATACATTTGCATATTCATGCATAATTGATAAGAGTGAGAGCATCCCCTTTCCAAAGTCTGTTAATATTTGACAATTTAAGGAGTGTAAATGTTTATTTTATTTTTGCACAAAACAAGCCAAAAACTAGTGCAACCAACCAACTTGTGTGTATGTATTGTTTTAAATTGACAACAAAATATTTCATAAATAAAATATATATTGCAAACATGCCAACAAAATTTGCATAAAAATGCATTTAAAAAAGCGTTCTTAGAAATAATGTGTAACTGAATCAAAGGAAAACTTGTTCTGTTGTACATAATTCAAATAATTAAACAATTTTTAAAAAAATTTTGACTGTATGACCTTTCGTCCTGAAACAACATAATAAAAATTTATTTAATACTTTAAAGAGAGTTTTAAACTTCTTATCTTTAATATTATTAACAGCTTAAACTCCATTTCTTCTAAAACTCCTTTTGCAATAAAAAATAAAAAAAAATTAATATCTAAACTACAGTTTCTTTATAGACATATACTTACAACAATTTCTTCATATGTCTTTTTCGGGCTACCAAGGTATAGGATTCTTTATGACCGTTATTAAGGTATTTCATTTTGTATTTTGCTGTATTTGTTCGTTTCGCCTCTAAGTTAATCCAGTTATGTATATTAAAAATCTTTACAGCTAATTTTCAGTCCTGAGTATACAAAACAATATAACTTCCATGTCCAATTAATAGATTCCTTATAATACAACTCTCCTTAATAGTAAGAAGAAAATCAGGTACTATTTTTGGTTTAAGGGAATATTGTTTGACGACAAAACGGATTACTTTTTTTCCTGCTTCTTTCTTTTGTTTATTTAGGGTAACTTCACTTAAAAGGATTCACATTGTGTTTTAAAAACAAAATTCCTTTTGTTTTAGTTTTGTCTATATGAGAAAGATGTTTATCTCTTGTGTAGTAAAACAGGTAAATTTTTTGTTCACTTTTGTTTTGTTTACTTACAAATCATATTGCACCATAAAATTCTATTAACTTCAAACACTTACTTTTTAAATTTTAATATTTGTGTTGTTTTTTTTTTGCAATAAAAATGTGTTTAAATAATATTTTATTTCACAATCCGAAAGTAAAATTCGTTCTAGATTTAATTTTTAAATAAAATCGCGCTTTTTCAATATTTCTTCGTTATATTTTGTTTCTTCCAATTTTAAGACAATCAAACTACCTACCGTTTCGAAAATAAGTTTAAAACTAAATTAAATTTTATGAGTCGCTACTATTTTGTTCAATGTATGCAGATGTATTTCAACCCCTGTGCGTTCTTTTCAGCGCAGAACTGTTTGATTGCAACATGGTTAGGTGTGCTACGATCATACCACGAACTTGTTTCTTACAACAAAAGATCCCAATAAAACACTAATTCGATGTTCGCAATGAGTGTATTAATTAGGGATGGGCAAATGCAAAATATCGATTTTATATTCGATCTCGGTCGATATATATCGAATTGAAAATATAGATATGTATTTTGATTTAACGATATTTTTCGTAATTTTTTTTAAAAAATACAGGAAAAACGAATTGTCAGACTTACCAACAGACATCGAGAAGGCCTTACAGAATACAAAAATATTCAAGGATGACCTCAAAAAGAACCGGTGTAAAATGTTTTATTTAAAAATACGTTAAAAACAAAAAAAAAAACAAAAAATGATCGAAACATAATTCTATATATGTACAATAGACTTGCTAATACCTTAATACGATCAAATTTTTCGTGTTGAAGTTGTCAAAACATAATTTTATTACAAACTAATAACATGTAATATAAAACCGGAGTTAAAAATATCGAAATCAAGATGCAAGAAAAAATATCAATACATCGATATATTGGAAAGTAAAATATCGATATTTTAAATATACGTATAGTTTTCGACACGACAATGACCTCACAATAAGGCTGATCAACGTTTTAGTATATTTCTATGCAAACAGAGACCAAGTCATTACCACGTTTTTAAATTTTGATTACATCCTTTAACTAAGAGTTAAAAATTTGATAAAATGAGAAAAATATGATTAAAGAAAATATTTTCCATTTTAAAACTTATCAATTTAAATATTTGTTAACAACGACTGATTTTAAATGCACATGTAAATCTATCTACATATATACACACATATATATAAAATTCTCGTGCCACTCCTCCGAAACGGCTTGACTGATTTTTATGAAATTTTGTATGTGTATTTGTCAGGTATGAGAATAAAACATAAAGTATATTTCATATCGCTAGAGAGCGTAAAATAGGGCAAAAGGGGTAAAAGCTTCCGCTCTCTAACGGATAGAGCTAGAGGCTTAAGATTTGGACTGTGGGTGGTTCCTCTCCCGTTTATAGATCCACTAAGAAGGGGTTTTTGGAAGTTCAAATATTTTGGGGGTAAAAAAGGGAAAAATCGGTAACCTTTTATCTTCAAAACCAAACAAGATACAAATAAAATGTTAAAAGTATTGTATTCTACTCAAAAAATAAACGGACTGGTACTTTTTTTTAAATATGGGGGCCTAGGGGGTAAAAACGGGTAAAATTATATTTTGGTACTTTTTTGGGGCCCCTTGAATTTCTAAACCAATAAACATAGAAATTTTGATTTAACTGTATTCGTCACATCTCCAAAAAATATCAATACGTTTTTGGATATTTGAAATTATAGGGATAAAAATAGTACTATTTTTAGTACTTTTAAAAAAAAAATTTTTTTTTGAATTTTGATAGAATTCATGAAAAGCTTCACTTAAGCTTCTATTTTTATTTAGACAACTATTTGAGAAAAAAATTTAGACACGCAAAAGGAGACTAAAAAAGTAACAAAAAGGGGCAAAAACCGGGAAAATGCGTTTAATAGTAAATTACTAGGCCGATTTGGGTAAAATTTGAAACACAGATTCCTTCAGACAAAAAAAATAGTATGGCATAATAAAATTTTAAGAACAATAGTAATGGGTAAGAGAAAGGGGAAAAATCGGGTTAACAAGGGGCGAAAAAGTACTTTTTCGACTTTTAAGGTACTTTTTTATATTTGGCAAAACGACGTATATTGGGTCAGCTAGTAGTATATATGTTTATATATCTCATTCTTTATAAACTATATAATTTTTACTATATAATTTTACGCTATCTTTGGCTGGGCCAAATCTTATGTACCCTTCACCATGTGTGGCCCATTTAAGCAAATGGTCCAATTTTTTTCAAATATATCTTTAGTTTATCTTAAAGCTGCAAAACAATATTTGTTTTGACTGCCTCGTCTTTTTTCTCAGCTGGTTATAAGTGGATCTTGCCAGCTTTCAATACCGATTTTCTCGAAAGCATTTCCAAAAGATTTATATCACATATAACCCTGAGCGATCTATGGGAGCTACGAAAACTTGATTTCAACCAACACACGGACAGATGGACATGGCTAACTCGACTAACCTATCTATAAGGATCTAGAATACATATACTTTAAAGGGTCACAAATGAATATTGTAGAAATAACAATCGGAATGACAAACCTTGTCACCTCTGGCGAAGGATATAATAAACGGAATGACAATATATATACCTTTCCTACATGTGTGAAGGGTATAAAAAGGTACTATGTTTATATTAAAATAATAAAACGTGTTGGTTTTCCAAAAGAAATCTTTTTTGTGCTTTTCGAAAAATTTTGCTTGTCCTTGTTTCATATTCCGAAACGAAATTTGTTTTTAACAACAACACTATGGTGATTTCAAAGCTTGAAATCATTTGAAACACAAAATAGGAGAGTTTATTTTTATTTTTACTTGAAATTTTTACGCAATTTTTTGCATTTTTTTGCCAACTTTCCCACGCGTTTGAGTCAAAGAGGTTGGCAGCGCTGTTTAAACACTGTTTTTAATCTGATCACACTTCCAACCAGAATCAATTAGAAACTTTATATCGATGTTTGCTAATAAAGTTAATAAAGAAGATGAAGTTCCTGCAAAATGACGAATTTCAATTTATGTTTGGGTGCACAGTTCTTTGAGAAATGATATTACCACTCCAGTTGCAATCTAACGTTAAAATGACAAATCAGTTAATTGGGAAATGCTCGATATGGAAAAGATCAATGACCTTTGAAATTTAAAAACAAATTGTATAAAAAAAAATTTTTAAATGCATAAAAAGTTAAAATTCAAAATATGTACATATGTATGTAACTATCTATCTATAAAAAATTACAAAATACAAAATGTAATAAAGGTTTCCGATTACATAGATCTTACACCCTAAATAGGTTTTTTAGATTTGTGATAAACCACATATACACTTGATTGAAATTTTTTATAAAACTAATGTAGATGTTAATTTGTTTGTTCTGCAATCACGAATAAAAGGCAGAGATAATTTGATTGCTTCTTTTAGACTAATTTTGTTTTTAGGTGAACGTACGTATTATATATACATATATCTTGTTAGTCTTTTTGATATTTTTAGGCTTATTTCAGCCAAAAATGGATTAAACCGGAAAAATACATTAAATAGTTTTTGCTTTTCTTTAATATATAATTTTTTTAGATTAACAGTAAAACATACAATTTTAATTACTAAAATAAACAAAAATTGTTATCTTCATCAACCAAACATTATTCTTAATTAAGAAGTTGAAATGCTGCGGGAATTAGAAGTTTTTTTTTATTAACCATTATTGTTTAATTGGTTTGAATTTAAAAAAAAAAATTTTTAAATTATATTTTTGTTGCGGTCTTTTAATTCAACTGTCTTCTTACCCATAAAAGAAAATGCATCCCAAAAAAAAAAGAAGAAGAAAAATGCTCACCCTGATTTTGTTACTCTTAAAAAAAGGACGAGATTTTTTATTGCTTTCCTTCTTTGAGTGTTTAGGTTCACAGTGGCCATAAATATTTATTTCTATTTATTTAATTTTTTTTAGAGAAAGATAAAAAGGGTTATTTATATGAAGAAACTTAATTAAAAAAGGAAATATTAACTAGAGCACGTGTTCAAAAAATAAAACCCTTAACATAAAATGGGAGGTCAAATTGATAAAAGCATTTTGCCTAAAAAAGCATAAGAAAGAAATTATCAAGGGTAAACTGCTTTTAATAATCATTAAACATATTGCAATTACTTGATATGAAAATTTAAGTAAATAGTTTTAATGGTTTAAAAAAAGATTTTAAATTGGCAAAGAGTTTTGCTAGTTTAGAAATTTAAACTTTTGCTGACTCAGATATTTTCGTTATTTATTTTAGAAATGTAATTGTTTGAAATTTAATAAACTTTTTATTATGTTCATGTAATAAAACAAAGAATTTTCTGAAATAACTTTAACAAAATAGCAAATACATTTAAAAATAACTACAAATACACATGTTAATGTCCTTATATGTTCATACGTTCACAAAAGCAAGTGGTAATTGTACGGTGATAACATGCTACAAATTTAATAAAAATGTTTACGTTTTGATTATGACCTGTAAAATATTTAATTCCTTTAAATTTGCATTCGTAACAAATTTCAAAGGTCTTAAATTGTATATTTGTTTCTCTAAAAAAAAATATCATAAAAATGGCTCCAAGTTGGACCTGCTTTTTATAAAGTTTGTTTTTCTTTAGTCTTGCCTATATTGAAATTGCTTTACGGGCAATAAAGAACACAGATTCGCTTTTAAGTATAGGGTATCTAATGCCTTCTTAGAAAAAAAAAAAAAACGTAGAAAGTACGTTCACCTATTTGTGTTTCCCTTATTCTGTTGTCTCACAACATGGTAATTTAATACAACACATTTACATTGACGCATATAAAGGAAATACATTCACAAAGAGGAAAACTAATACATACAAATGCAAAACCAACAATGTAGTACGACACATCAACGCTTATTGTGCATCAACAATGTTTATTTCAAAATTAATAATTAAAGGCCTTTAATACCAAGGCCTTCTTAAGGATATAATTTTAAAGTTTTTTTTTAACAACAAACGAAAAACAAAACTAGTTAAATTTTAAACCATTCCTTTTTGAACTTTATAAAAAAAATGCACATCGTTTGTTTATTTTGACACGCTTTTTATGGAGTTAAATATTTTTTGAACCATTGATTTTTCAGATTTTATTGGCATCACACCAGAGAAATCGCAGGACCTTATTTGTCAATGAGTATTTAAATGTTTTTAGTATAATACACAGGGATGTCTGAATTGTGGTTTCTCGCAAATGGGATTTTGAAAACTTATGTGGAGTCCTAATTTTTAATTTGGTTTTAAAAAAATAAAATTTTTTGGTTTTGTTATTTCTGTTGTTCTAAAAGTTTGTTTTAATAATTGCTTTCCAGTGCAATGAATTGTATTATGCCTATTATATGTTTTCCCTATTCTCAAAAATAACACAATTGCGAATGTTTTAATAAGTTTACAGTTTAAAGTATTTAAGATAAGCATCTTCAATAAAACTGCAATGTGACATACATATAAACTATTTTGTTATTGAGCTTTCACACACGAGAACAAGATTTAGTCGAACAATATTAGGCTTAATGGCAAAGGAGGCAAAAAAGAGGCCAAAAAATGTATATTTCTACGCCTCTCTTGCCAATAACCTTATTTTGTTTGACTAAATCTTGTGCTTGTGTGTGAATGCTCATTAACTATAAAAATTAATTTGTTATTGTTTTAAGCATTCCCGCTTATATGGCAAACGTAAATTTTTTTTATTTACTAAACAATGTTGGTTTGATTTAAATAAAAATTTAACGAGAAATTAATTTTTTTCTATTTTCTCGTTAATTTCATTTATGTGTGTTTTCTAAAAAATGTATTATTTTTTTATTTTTAATAGTAAGCTAGTTTAAAAAGAATTTGACAACCCTGACTGCGAATCACGATTGTTAAAAAAAGTAGTAGGATTCATAAACACACATACGAAACACTTGTTTGAAACCCATCAGAAGCAATCACAATCTTATATTTTTACAAATATTGTAACAGACGCTTACAAAAGTATTCAAAAACAAAATCACAAACAGTAAAAGCAATTGTTGTTGTTCTTGCTGTGTAATGTTAGTAGGCTCTTAGGGGCAGAAAAACAGTCTAAGTAGTAACAAAATGTAAGCAAAAAAAAAAATAAAAAAAAATTATTCAAATAAAACAACTTTGTTCAACACTGGTTGCAAGTTCATTGTGTCGGGTAATAGGCAGCAGGTGGGGAAAATATAAAGTATTTGATAGAGCGCAAAAACATGGCAAACATCATTCATAAAGTCTATTTCTTCGTTTTCATTTTCAGAAAACATTAGATTTTGTTTTATAATACCCTTCACCACAAGTGACAAGGGTATATATAAGTTTGTCTTTCCGTTTGTAATTTCTACAATATTCATTTGTCCTTATAGATAGGAGAGTCTATTTAGCCATGTCCGTCCGTTGAAATCAAGTTTCTCAGCCCCGCGAAATTTCCCTCAAATGCTATATTTGACACAAACATCATATATCATATTTGTGTAATTGGCCCAGAATCAGCAAAGATATGGGCGAAAAACCATAAAAAATCAAATTTTCTAAGACTTTTAAATACCTTTCGGACACACATCCATACATAAATACACGTAGTGGAGGGTATATAAGATTTGGCACAGCCGAATATAGCGCTTTTACTTGTTTTTATTTTAGGCTACAAAAAAGTTTTTCTTAAACATTCTACATTTACATTCATTTGTTTTTTGTTTTGTACATTTCGTGGAGTGTGTAAAAGTGCATTTTGTTTTCAATTGGTCTGTATGTATGTGTTGTAGTGGTGCTAGACATCAATTACAGTGATGCCATTTGGTTACATTTTTGATTCTTTGCTGTTAACTTTGATTTCGTAACTCTTTATACCAAAAAAGTAGTAGAAATCTTAAGTACATCAAACGTACACTATTGAAATTGGTATAAGTAAGAAAATATCAGAAGATTTTGGCGTTTAAGGTTTTATGTTAATTTAGGTGTAGACGAATGTTGAAATGTTTTAAAAAATTAAGTATTTTTTTAAAGTATTATGTACCTATTTAGGAGATACTAAAGGGGTTTTCAATAAGTTTCAATAAGGGCATTTTTTGTTTATTAATAAAACACGCAATAGTTGATATTCTAATCTGTAATATATTTTAGGTGCAATACACATCTGACTTTTTTA
>NDXZ01021321.1:0-29359 GCA_003055125.1 Paykullia maculata
ACTTTTCATTTTTATATTATTATTCTTTAATATCACTAGTTTTATCCTGGTCTAGCCATCAGTCTGACCGCATGAAAGTTAAATGAACAAGAGCCAGAATTATTATAAAATATTATAAAATACTATAAGAAGTTACATAATCATAAGGAAGTAACCGTTTGAACTAATTATTATTCTAAAATACAATTTTATAAAATTTAAACAAAGAAATTGTAGGGTTGAAAGCATTTAATTTTTAGAAAATAATCATTAATATATTTTTATTTGTTATATCAAATATTAAAAAAAAATATTAACCCTTTCAAAACTGTAAAAAAAAATTTTTTTTAAACTTTTATCTCTTAATTGATGTTTGTGAATGTACCTAAAATATGCAAACTTTCAATCAACATATTTTAATTTTATAAATTTACGATTAGCTGGAACTAAAAACATTTTTCAATTTAAAAAAAATATATTTGTCTTGTCCATATGCAATGGATGGCTCGAATTTACGAATGTAAAAAATTTAAGAATCTTTTCAGTATCAACAGTATTCATTTGTTTTTGTTATTGATAAGGGGTAAATTTGAGATGTGTACAATAAAAGACTATTGGATTTTTAAGTAAATCAAATTTTAGCTACAAAATTTTGAAAGAAATAAGCACTTATAGCTTTTTTTTATTAAATCAATGTGACAATCGAAAAACGTATACAACAAAGGGTTCAATTGAAAATTAAGCACATTTTTGATAATTTCACGAATTCTTAAATTCCAACTCACATCTAAACATGTTAACGTCTTTGCTTTGAATCTGTATTAATACGGACTCTTTGTCTTTTTCCGTAAGTCTTATTCAAATAACTACGTAAATACTTTATATATCTGAATAAAAATGATGCATAAACTTATCTCTCTTGTTTTTACTCCTACTTTGTTTTGCTTTTTTTTATAAGCAAATTAAGTTTTTTAAATAATAACAAAAACTAACAACATTTGCATAAACATTAAAAGATTTTTTCTCTTTTTTGTTGTTTTTGCTGTTTATTTGATTTCAGTTGCTACAAAATAAATAACATTAAGATAAAACCATGTAACAGTAATGTAGAAAAAAACTTTATTTTTTGAAAAAGTGTTAAAATTATGAGAGAATGAGTAAGAGGGTGTTTGTTTACATTTAAGAGAGTGTATTAAATGGTGTTTAGAGTAATGTTTGCAAAACTTAAATATTTAAACTTTTAGGCAAGTAAGTGCTAATCTTTGTAAGGAGGAAACTAGCGTTGAAAGCACTGTGTGGGTTTCTGTGGACATAAGTATTTTAAAAAAACATATTCTCATTAATAATATGATTTAAAACTAAGCGCAGATGCGTTTCTGCTTATTGCACACTTACATATTTCATATATCTATAATTTTTTGCAAAAATACAAATATATATAACTTATAACTACCTAAGAAATATATTAAGAAAATAAAACATATATCTTGTTTCTAAAATATTTTGGTAGTTCAAGCTAATTTAATTTTGTTAAGCCCCTTAATTATAACTTTCTTTCCTCTAAACATAAAAAAATTTACACAAGACATAAAAACTACAAATAGCAACAGCCTCGGGCGTTTGCACGATGATAAACTTTGTAAATTGAATCGCAACAAAATACATAAATTCCTAAGTTTTTCCTGTGACATGAGTTCACATAAGAACTTTTGATCATGTGTAATTTCCTATGTATATGTGTGTCGCTTATATATTCACTTTGTTGTCTTGATTTGTTAACTTTTCCAAGTATTTGTAGAAGTTTTTTATAGCATGCTTTAATATTTGGCCTAAAATGTTGCTTAAAGTAGATTTTAACTTTATAAACAATCAAAAACACTTAAAAAATTACAAAATTAGGATGAACTATCAATATCCTATAAAACAGCAAGATTTGGCTAATTTGTTAAAATTTTTAATATTCCTTTAATGTTTAGCTTAAAATTTTTTTCTCAGTGTTATTTACTGGTCACTACAAGTTACTTGTTATTTAGTTAGTTTAGAACAAATTATTTATGATATGCGTAGGCATGTCTGCTTCTCTGTGTGTGTGAGTGTGTTAGTTTAAAAGCCTGTATACAAGTAGTCAACCGAAAGTTGGTAGTATTTGCACAATTGAGTCTTGCTTTGCCACTGCCAAAGCATTTTTTGTTTGCTAAGAAGTCTTTAGAAATTTTTGTTAATTTATATGTCTTGTTACAACAACAATTTGCTTGTTGTAATATTACTAGCCATTCAGGATATATATTCTAACACCTAATTCTGAGTTAGTTGCAACATTTGCCATGACATAGTAGTTTGCAGAAGCAAATAAGTTGTAGAATATGTTAACATTAATTGGCAAATAAGGTTTTTTATATCTTATAAATAAATCACTGGCCAAGTAAATTTTAAAATGTGACAGAGGACAGAAGACATGTTATTTTTATCAAGCAGTAATTGGGATGTTATAAAACAAATTTTAAAAGAACTAAAAACTCAATAGACAAAAAATTAAAGATTAAAGAAGAAATAACACAAATAACGCCTAAATTATTAAAAATTGAAAGGAGATTCTTTAAAAAAATCTTAAATCGGCTAAAGCTGGTTTTAAACCAAGCTGTGTCCTTTTTTTCGAAATTGGGAACAATTTTTTTTCCTTTAATTTTCACTAAATTTATTGTATAACATTAGTATAGTTTGATTTCGAGTTTTCATTTAATTTTAAGCAATTTTTTCATTTTCTGGCTATAATAATAATAATATAAATATATAAATAAAAATAACAATAATAATAATAATAAAATGTTATGACTTTATAAATTCTTATGCTTTGTGGGCTATTTAATAAAACATATTTAGGCTTAACGCCGTCATTAAATAAAAAATCTTCTGCTGTGAATATGAAATAACTGTGAATTCTTTTTAGTTTAATAATAAAACAAATTGTTATATTCTTTTCTTAAGCGGAATATTTTTTCAGTTGAGATTTTTTGCAAAGTTTCACACTTATCTTGTTGAAAATTTGTCCTTTTTTTCTTAATTGTCCCTCGTTCCTATGACATTAAATTTATTTGAGTACTTTGTTTGCAAATGCCAGAAATTGCTGCTGCCATATTTAATGCAGCTGTTAATACGGGTTGTAGGATTTAATTAACAGAAATCAAACATTGTATGTTCATTAAGTGCCTTAACAAGTGTGTTTTAAGTTGAATTTACTAGAAACTTTATGCTTTTGTTTTACAAACTTGTACGTTATTATTATTTTGTTATATTACGTTTCCTTCTTTTTTTGCATTTCACATATAATTTTGGACATTAATTAAAAATTATAGTTTTTAAAACTACTAAAAAGAGGTACTTGTGTGGCTGGCTATTGAATGATGTTGTATTATTTTCTTTACGTCTTTTTAAAACCGAGATTATTAAAAACGTTAGAAGAAACAGAAGGATGGTGCTCGTTCGCTCTTTTAATTATAGAACATTGTATATTGTGCAATCAAATACCATTGTTTCTAACTGTAGTTTATAAAAAAAAGTTTAACAAAAATTAAATATATAACAAAACTAAAAAAATATATTATTTAAATATAAATTGAATGCTATAAACTTTCTGTCTCAGTATATTCTTGCAAAGAGAAACTAATGCTTTGTGTGTTAGTTTTTCTTCTTCATATACCCAAAGGATCTACGAATCAAAATTAAAAAATATATCACGGCAAATGTTTTATTATTTTCCAATATCTTCCCATTTTGTATCTTAAGAACTTTTAAAAATCCTTATATTTAGAATAATATTTGCTTTTTTTATTATTTCTAATGTTAAAGAAACTACTTAAAGAAATTTCCTAATACATCTAACACAATTAAGACTCATATGCAAAGGCTACAAAATAAGTGACGTACTAAGCCAAAAATAAACTCTAAAGTTGGTTTTGATATTTGAATGTATTGCATGTTTGTTTAAGAAGACATTTAATTAAATTTAAAAGTAAAAAAAAAGTCGTTATATGAACAAAAATTGTCAATCTGCATACTATTAACATTATATTGAAACTAATAAAGAATTTTTTATAAAAATTTTATTTTTTTAAATTATTCCGGAATTAATCATTAAACTCAGTTTTCATAGTTCTTAAAAGTAAACAAAGTATAAGTAAAACTTAACTATATTATAGTTTACCAATTTTTACGTAAATGAAACTCCGTAAAAGATTACAAACAAACTATTTAACTTTCTAGGTATTTTCTATTCTTTGCTTTTATTCTTAAGTTTAGTTTTTTAAGCAACAACTTGAGATTTTATTAAATTCTTCTTCATATTTTTATTGTACGTATCTTTTTACTTTCCGCGTCAATAAGAAAACTCATTAATTATCCCATAGGTGGTAAATATTCTCTTGGTTTGTCGGTTTAAGTACAACTTAGTTTTGATTTTGTTTTCCTTAAGAAAACAGCAGCAACTAACATGAACCTACAATAACTTGCAATCACAAACTTCGTAACTAGTTGCAAACAACAATCTAACAAATGCTAACTATTTATATTCACCCCTATCGTGAATAAATTTTCCCTCAAATTTTTTTCCCCTTTCCCAAAATTGCAATCGTGAATAATTATTCCCCTGTATTTTTGTATTAGTTTGTTCACTTTGTTTTGTCTGGGGAACAAAATTTTATGCGAAAAAATTTCACATTTTATTCACGATAGGGGTGATTATGTTGCCAGTTGCCACTATTGTATAAAACAGACGAAACAAAGATTGCATGTTGAAATTTTAAGAGAGTATCTTGAATGGTTTAATGTGAATTCACCAAAAGGGTATAAAAGAGCAACAAACAACAATTGCAAATTAACTGCAGTTTCACATGCAACATGTATCAACCACATGTACATAGAAATACATATGTGTGGTAAACAACACACTTTGATTGTAAGTAAACAGGAAACAGGAAGTTTGCAAATTACTTTGGTAAAACTGAAGTCAAGAAATTTTGTAAAACAAAAAAAAAATTATAAAAGAAAGAAAATAATTTAAAAAAATTTTAAGAAATTTCTAAGACAACAGTTTCGTTTTTTTTATTATTTTTAAGTTTAATACAATAAATAAAACTTTTTGTTTCTCAAGTTGTGTTATTTGATCCCAAGGCGAATTAATATCAGGTGGCCTCAGTTCGGAGAGGATTTTTTTTATCAATTTTTTTTTATATGAAGTTTGACATTATCGTGACGAAGAAGAGAGAGAAAATTATTTTTTATGTATGGAGTTTGACATTATAGTGACGAAAAAAAATAATCAGCTGATTAACTGAGGCCACCTGATATATATTCGCCTTGTTTGATCCTTTTCATTTTTTTGTATACATATACATACATTTCGAAAAAACAAATTAATAATAAGCTTTGACATTTAAGTTAAAAAAATTAAATAAAAACGGAAATAAATTATAAAAAAAAATTATTATATTTGTTGTAATATTCTGTTTGTCTCAAAAATTTGATAAATAATTGGGGGATTCACAAGCCACTCATATGTCATATGTCCTAAAAATTTAAAATGGTTTAAGTTAATTTTCATACTAAAAGTGTCCTTAAATAATATGACTCTGACTGCTATGTTTATTGTGCTGTCGTAAACTATCCTTAGCCAAACAGAAAAAGCAATAACAAAGAACTTAAACCATTTTAAATTTTTAGGACATAAGACAATATGATATCATAAGTTGCTTGTGAGTCCCCTAAATATAAAAAATGGTGTAGACGTGTGACAAACGAATATTGACGTTTTGTAAACTATTGCTTTAATAGATTTTTTAAATTATTGTAAGGAACTTTAAAAATATAACCTGCATTTTTAGAACAAACAATTTGCTATTTGTACGTTCAATACACTATAATATTAGGAAAACTTTTGCATAAATTATTAACTTTGCAGTAACTAAAAAATCTTTAAACCTTGTGGATCTACAACAAAATACTGTTTTTTAAACTAATTATATTAAAGTATTGCAAATCTTTTCTATTAACCATTTTGGCAATAAATCGACTCTGCCAGACAGCCAAGGAATTTATTTGTTAACCGTCATCTTTTAAACAATTTTTTCCTGTTGAACACCTTCTTCAATTGTAATTCCACTATTTGTTCATTTTACTAATCGATTTATTATCTTTACTTAACACTCATTTAAGTGTTTGGGTGGTCACACTTGTTTATTAAGATGTCGTAACTTTTGTTTTGCAGTGATGTCAACAGAAAAATTGTTTTGTAATTTAAAATGGTTTTTTAAGTTAGGGTTTTTCTTCTAATATAACTAAAAGAAGCCGCTTATATTTTGTGATTTTTTCAAATGCACTGACATTCTAATATTCTAACAAATATTTAAAGTATAAAAAATAATTCTGAAAAGTTTAATAATAAACCAGCAACGTTATCTAATTTAATGGGCCCATTAATTTATTTTCTTATATGGTTGGTTACCCTTTTTCTAGAACAGCAAACCTATATTCATACACATCAATATATAAAAATGAAAATTCTTTAAATAAATTTACATAAATCAATTGACAGTAATTCGCTTAAATTTTTTTGCATAAAAAAATAAATAAAAATTAATTAAATTAAAAATATTTCTTTAAAAGACACTCTGTCATATCATAACTTTTTATTAATTTTAAAAAAGTATTTTATTAGAAGTAAATTCTACAGTTGGCATAACTGTGTATGGACCTGTCTTTATGTATATGTTTCTCTATATTCTCTTGTTTATTTGTCTTTAAGTTTTTATGCGAAAAAAGTAGCACTCACCTGCAAATCTACAACAGTTAAATAGATGGCGAAAAAAAGTTTAATCTCTTTACATCTAAAAGATTTTTCCATTATTTGCAATAACAAACAATCGCTAAACAAAAAAAAAATACCTCAGCCGTCATACAAAAAAAAAAAAAANNNNGTATTTTCTAGCAAACGCTTGCTTAAACAATTTCTTAAAAACTTTTTAAGCCCTTTAAGTTTTTCTTACTTTTCTAAATTGTAAATTAAACAAACAAAAAAAAAAACAATGACAATAAGACTTAAGTCATGAATGACAACAACCAATACTTTGTATTTTTACTTTTTTGTTTCTTTTCAGCTTTTAAGTGTTTTTGCTCAATTTGCAGATTGAATTGGTGTTTCTTATTTTAAGTTTTTATTTGCTTTTGCAACATCTAAATGGCAAACAAATTCAATTTGTTACGCTCAACTAAAATAATTTAAATAAACCCACAATATAAATTTAGTTAGATTCTAACTTTAAAACTTTTTTTTTTAAATAAACTAATGAAATATTTTGAGGCCCTGTGCTTCTCAAGGAGTTAAATGGAATGCAAAAGAAGAAGGAAATATTACTTTGTCATGTAAAATCTATTCGTTGGGAAATTAAAAAATAACATATTTTGAAGCTCAAACTTAGTAAATCATTTTTAAACATATTTTTTTAGCTTTAAAAAATTTTTGTAAAAACAAAACCTTTCGTTTCACGGGAAAATAACAAAATTTCTTTTTAATATAATTTTTTAAAGGCTTTGTTGTGATTAACTTAAAAAACTTAATTTTCATTAAAACATTTGGTTACCATTTTGAAAGCTTTTCATTAAATATTTTTTCTCCTTCTTCTTTTCTGTTGCTATTTCCCTTTTTTTATTCTAGTGACTGTTTCATTTCGTTGTCTTAATTGCATCCTGTCTATATTTAATAATAATTTTACATTCATTATCTACCATATACCAAGAGCTGTTGTAGCAAAATCATTTAACTAAACTTTTGCTTCAGACAGTTTATCATCTAAA
Organism: Paykullia maculata; assembly: GCA_003055125.1. Taxonomy (NCBI): domain Eukaryota; kingdom Metazoa; phylum Arthropoda; class Insecta; order Diptera; family Rhinophoridae; genus Paykullia; species Paykullia maculata. Next base: position 7,825 of record NDXZ01021321.1, read on the forward strand.
ACAATTAAAATTTAATTAAGTTTCAGCAGTTTTTCACATACATACATACACAAACACATACACATTCATGCATAATAAATAACGCTGTCATCAGCAGTACAAAGAAGCTAAAATATTAGAACAAATGGATTTATGTAAAAATTAGTGCAAAAAAATTAGCAAAAGACTTAGTAAAAGAAACACAAAAAAACATAATCAAAAGCTAAATCAATTAAACAATAAATCAGTTGCTGGTAAAAATAAACCATCAAAAAATTTGAAAGAGATTTTACAATGTTACAATCCACAGATACAACCCAAGAGACGATAAGGAAAATTTTACAAAATAAAACTGTCAATTAAACATGAAAACGGGTTGCAGCTACTGGCAGTGCCTTAACTAGTTCACATGAAGACTTTTTAAAACCCTTTTTCTTTAAGTTTGCCATAATTATATTTAAAAAAAAATGTGTTTGTTAATTGACTAAATGATAAATAGAGATAAGACACAGAAAATGAAGAAGAAATTTTAGTTAAACCCAATATAATTTTTTCTTTTTAGAAGAAGAAAATTATTCGAGAGGATTTTTAAAGAAGAATTTGTTTGTCATATTATATATGAAGTTAAGAAAAATCGCATAAAAGCCAGAAAATCATATATTAATTGGGAAAAATTGAAAATAAAATTTTTGTTGACTTTTATGCAAATAAATGGCTCATGAGGCAATGACCTTCTATAGTTTAAAGTTAAAAAAAATTATTTCACTTTCACGTTTCTTGTGTTAAAAAATTTTTAAATTAAAAATTTTTTCCTAAAAATAACAAAAATATATTTTCCTCAAGTTCATTTACAATCACAACTTTTATTAAAAGAAGTATACCCAACAATTTGTAAAGGCAAACAAAATTCAAATTAAAACTTTTGTTGCTAACTTCGAAGGGGCACTCAAGCAACATATGAGTAAATAATAAAACATTTTACAATAAATTCGTAAATTTGCTCAAATATATAAAGGTAAAAGTATTTGTATATAAAATTGAATGTTTTATAAGCGACAAAAAATATATGTTGTTTAACTTGTTTGCCGAAATTTGTCACGTCTCTTTAAAATGACGAAGAAAAAAAAACAATGTTTTTGTTTTCTTATTACGACATTTTTGTTTGTTTCCGTGTAACTGCATATTTTGGAAAATTGTTTTTTCTTTGCTTGACTAAGTGGAGTTTGAAATGAGTTTCCCTCTATTTAAAACAAATATTTATTGTTATTACCCGTAACCAAACAAACGGAAACCAAATTAAATTATAAATTTAAGGGGAAAAATTAGTAAAACACTAAAAAGGTAAAGAAAATATTACAGATATGAAAAGAGACTTAAAGTTGGTCAACATAGTAGTCTATGCGTGTTTGTGGTTTAACCTGTAGTAGTTTATAGTGAAAATGCTAGGTCAGTCGTAATGGTCTTATATTGTCTTCATTTTATTTACATAATTTTTTTGTTTATTAAAAAAAAAGAAACAAGGGTTTCCCCCTTGAACTTCTTTATTACTTACTATCAAGTTTCCAAAACACAATATATAAGTTTTAAGGTTTTATTGAGATTCCGGTATAAACCTTTATTCAGCCTGTTTTTCATTTGTTTAGACAACTTACGGAAAAACACATTTTATGAGAAAAAAAGCTTTATAATTCTTCAATTGTCGGTTACAGTTTTGTAGAAAAGAAAAAGTTCCCGTAAAAGTTTTTTCAATAAATTTTTATTCAATAACAATAATTTAAGCAGGTCGATGATCGTCAGTCGTATGCATTTAATCCAAAAAATTTATCAATCACAAATAACGTAAGGGCGAATATTGCTTATTCAAATAAGAAAGTGATTAAATGTCAAATAATATAATTAAAAATAGGTGCAAAACCATATTGTTTAGTGTTACAAACAATAGCACATCCGCATAATGCTCCTTTTACATATATGTATATGGTACTGTAGGTTGAAAAAAAAAATAATGCATGAATATATACAATTTTTTTATACGCAAACATTCATGTTAAACATTATGTTGAGTTTATTAAATATAAATGTTGATGTGTTCTTTTTTCTATTCATGCCAATCTGTAATCGAACCAAACCCTATTGGGAATTTACCTAAAAATTGCTGTTCATTTGGTGTCAGTACCAAAACAATAAAAAAAAAATGCTGTACGATGGAGTGTAACATCAAGTTATACAAAAAAATATATGTCAAATAATTTCAGTAGAGACCAGGACACTTGTATGAATAAATGTGTTTATCAAAAAATGTTACAGCTACATGAGAGACAACCTTCGCACTTTCTTCTTCATTTTTTTGGGTTTATAAGTATTAAACATTTTTTCTATTAAAACCTGCAGAAAAACGTACTTCTATATAAGAAAGCATTACTCCATTTTAATGATCCTTGTTTGAAAAGTACAAAAAAGGCTCAATAAATTAAAAAAATAATCTTACTAATTTAAAATCTCTCTATTTTGTTTATATAACTTAACACATAAATAGGAATTGTTATACGTTTACAATTGTAATTGGCACGAATATTGTTGCTTTATTTGCTTTGGACTCTGCTTTAGTTCAGTTTTTTTTATTCTCAATATTCATAGTGCCAGTAGTTGGCTGTCACTTCATTGATAGCACAAAACGAGATCACAGATAAAAAACTTTATTAATTTAAAGACCGAAAATATAAAACATTCATTCATTCATTCATGGGTCACGGATTGTAATTGAAAAATAAACGAATGTAAACTAACGGAAAAACATAAATATTTATGAAAAAATGTCTTAAGATTTAATTGAAAGAATGTTTAGTATATTTATAAAGAATGAGTTGATAATATTTTCAAATAATCAGAATCAAAAATATTTAAAACATTTTCTTTTTTGTCATTGCAGCACGACACTTTCAATCAAAACTGTTAAATTGCAACAAAACTTGATATTTGATCTTTTTCTGTTTTAAATATTTATGAAATAAAATTTTAAATTATTAATTAATCTCAGCAAAAGTAGAAAATCTTCATAACCTTCACAGCTCATTTGATCTGCATAATTTCATATACATCAATTTTGTGTGGCAACTGGTACTATGAGCGACTGAATCCTCCCAAGGGATTAGTATTGAATTAAATGTAAAATCAATATAAACACACAGGCACACATGCATTGAAAACAATTAATTTCTTTCAATGATAATAAACTGTAAATCAGTACGCATTTTTAGTTAAGCACACGTCATTAGTGATGAGAACATGTGTAGATTTAATGATTTGTGTGTCCAGCACATGTTTGTGTGTGTATCTATACATGAGTGAGCGGTGTGTGTTTGTTGATTTGTGAGCCACGACAAATGTGTGTTCTTCGAATTCATTTCCAGATGTTCATTTTGTCAAAAGAGTACCAATCAGTAACAGGCGCTCTTTTTGATTTGTTATAATTTTGTCGCCAAATGTCACCAAAAAGGGTATTTTACTCGAACAAATAAATTGTTCATATAAACAATAATTTTTGTTAAAAATATCTTGTATATTTTCTTACCATTGCTTATTATATAAATAAATTTCAAATAATATTTAAAAAATGAAAGTTTTTTTATAAAATTTTAATTCAAAATTATATATAAAACATCTTTGATGTATAAAGTCTTAAAACCCCTATTTAAACCTCCAAAGTTTTTTTGAGAAATAATAAAATATTATAAAAAAGTTATTTATAATTATTGTTTTTATAAAGAATCATGAACAACATCATAAATCCATTAGTTAAGAAAAAAACAGGAAACATGGTTTCATTGTTGAGTAAAGAAATCTAATGGATACTTTGTAATTACACTCTAGAGTAAAAAACAAAAATTTAGAAACACAAATTTGTATCCATGAGCAAAAAAGAAACTTAAGGAAGCAGAAAACATACTCAACTAAGTATTCATTAATAAAAAAAAAATATATTATTCCACACAAGATTTTATACAATTTCACCAAAAGCAACTAGAAAAACTACTTAAGCTCAAAATGTTTTTAAAATTTGTATTTGACCTACTACAACTATGGCAAACAAACGTACTAAAGGCTGCCACCCAAAATAGTAAAACAATAGTGTATGTTATATCATACAAGTTGTTAAAGATTCGTTGTAAATTCAAATTTTGTTGCCATGAGTTTTGATTTTTGTTTTGTCTCTCTTATTATGAATTAGAGACCAATTCAATGGATTTGAATTGTAAACCTTTCAGAAAGTGATAGTTTTTGTACATTATTATTTCATATTTATATATCTTTGTAAATTTAGTTCAAAATTTTGAACTGCTGAAATAGTTGTTGATTCATTTGCAAGATATGCAAATTAATTTTTATACAATTTATTTGGCTTAAAAAAAATTATATTTTTAGAAGATTTAAAATTTTTAAATATTTCCAACAATATGACACTACAACATTATAACATACTATGTACGTAAATTTCAATTGTATCTTAAAATTTTATAATTTTTTTATATATTTTTGATATGTTTATTAAGAACTAATAATTTCTTGAAATATGCAAATACACAGAAACTAACAGACACATTTGCAACAAGCAGGATATGAAAAAATATTCTTTTTATGCCAACTTTTTTATATGCATTTCAAAGGAAACAGCAGTAAGTAAGTAAGCATGTTTAAGAGGCAACCAATAGGAAGGTTACGACAGTATACATACATACATATATCGACGTCGATACTAAAATAAACATAAATTTAAAATTGTAAAGACCAACAGCTGGTAATATGTTATATGTAGTAGTAAAAGGGAAACATAAGTTTTTTTCTTAATTTAATACAATCAAATATGCAAACACATACCGACATAAATACATAAAAATGTATATTTGTTACTTACAAACTATTTGAAATATCCTTAAATAAATTAAAGTTTTTAAATTATTTACTGGAAGGGATATTTAATTGGAAAGGGCGTTTGATTGTTAAGAGTTCAATTTGTTTATCTATTAGACAACATAAATATACTCATCATTATTATTGTGTTAATACCAAAATTTGTGAAATAGAGTTTAACTAGGAATTTTTCTAAAAAATTATGATTAACAAACAGTTTTCCTTATTTTTCTTTTATACAAAGTATAAGTATATATATTTAAGTATTAATATTTATTTCTCATCTTTTGTCATTCACAATAATTTTTAAAGATTACAGTCCATATAAAAAATAAGTTTTGCACTTTATTTAGGAGATTTCAGTAGGGGGACCATATAACACATTAAACACCACTAAATTATTTATATACATACATATGTATAATGATTTAGATTTCTGCTATTTTTTTTTCTTTCAAATAGTTGGATATAAATCATGTTTAAATGTATTTATGTAATAAACATTAATTACGTTTGCTTATATATAATTTATTTTTACATATTTAGTTTGCTGTTAATAAATTAAAGATTTAATAAAAAAAAAACATATACATCTGATTTCTAATTGCTTTATAGAAAATTTATTCTTAAAATAGTTTCTGGTAATTGAAATGAAAATTGCATGAAACATAAGAGACCCTAATATGTTTTCCCAAATTTTCCTTATTTATTACACCTTTATTTCTTTGCCTAGTAAACTCCCACATCTAGTTATTTTAATATTTTTTTTAAACTAATGCACCCATAAATTCCATTTAATTAACACATGTCATTAACCTTTTTAATATTTGTAAATTATTTTGCTAATTGAAAACAAAATTGTGAAAAAACATATCTTAATCAACCATAATGAAGTGTCAAATGTAATTCTTGTCCCTATTTTTGATTTATTTTATTAGTTGACAAACAAAACATGTATTTATTTAATTGAATACCAGGAAATTTAAATTTACATGTAGCCAACAGATACATTTATTAATTGTTTTTTTTTTGTGTTGCGGTCAATCTATTGTTGTGTTTGAGCAAATGACAAAATATGTGTGAATTTTGTTAACGTCTTTATTTTATACAACTTTTTTAAAAGATACTATGTAAATAATTTAAATATATGTTTATAAAATGTAAAATATTTAAAAAAAATCTTTAACGAAAAAAAGGTATAAAAAATTTAATAAAAATATAATTATAATTATAAAACATTTTTTTAACCAATAAACATCTAACTTTTTTTTTCAATTTATTTTGAATATTTCAATTTTATATTGCCGACTAAATAACAAATCATCAAAAACTATGCGTTATAAGAAAACAATTTAATGAGAACATAAACCATTTTTTAAAACAAATTTTATGCCGTAGAATTTGAACGATCTAGTTTTATGCCATGTTATTTGGTTAGATTTATTAAAAAAAAAGAATTGAAACCATGGTCACAGTTCTGTTATGTATGTACAAAATAAAAAAAAAAACTGAATTGATTTTTTAAGCACAAAGGAAAAATATGTTAAATAAAGCTCTGCCAATAGATATTAAAAAAAATCTACAGGCAAAAGGAAAATCAAAGGAAATTTTGTATTTAAGTTTATTAAATATTCCCTAGAAAATTGTTGTACAATTCTTTTTGTGTGATAAAACATTGTTACTACTCTCATTTAAAAGTTGGATCTTTTACACAGTTAATAGTTTTGTCTATATGCTATTCTCTAGTTTAATATAATATAGACAATATTCTGTAATATCGTCTATAGTGGCTCTTAAATCTTTGCCTACAGTTTGCTGCAGTAAGTAAGTTCTTATACATGTCTATACTTTGATTCATACTAAACTTCACTTTATTTTTTTAATAAACTTCGACCAAACGAAAAATCTTTATATTATCATAATTCTTTTGCTCGCTATCTCTACTTTCTGTCGAAAAACTTTTTTTATTTAGTTTTAATGAAAAAACTTTTAATTTGATAATTATAATTACAATTATTAATTATTATAATTAGTATAAAATAAATGGATTTAATTTTTTTGCAGTATTTAAAGAAATTATGTTAAAAGATTATTGTAGTTTTTTATGTTTTGCTTTATTAATATTAGAGAGTAAGAAATATTCTCTTTTAAGTAAGTAAATTAACTCATTATATACAGCTGTTGCAACTCAACATAAAGTCAAAAATTAGATTTTGTATAAATTCTAATTAATATGAAATTATGACAAAGGGTGACTTTATAGTATTAAATGAAATTTAATTTTTCTTCACTAATTGGTTTTTAATTTAACATCGTTTTGCTTCAACTCTAATCAATATTAGTAACTGTTGTTTTTTTTTAGAGATGTCTATTAATAGAAAAGTCTTTTTAATATCTTTATCTTCTTATTAGGTAATGCTTTCAACTTCATAAAGTCTACAAAAGTACTTATGTAGCTTCTTAAGTAGTGCTTTTCAATATCCTCCGCAAACAATATTAGCTATTGGTTGTATTAATTAGTTAAATCAAACATAATTACTTGTTTTGTTTATATCCTTGTTGCCTTCTAAATAAGATAGCAAGTATTTCACTCAATTATTTTCTTAATTTTTATTCTATGGTAACTGTAATTTCTTGAAGCTTTATTTATACTTTACTGTTTGTAAAACGATTTACATAATTGCAGAATTAATTAAGATTTGACGGAAGACGAAATTATTAAAATTTCAGTAAAAGAAATTATATTTTTGCTACCAAGAGAAAGAAACAACTAAATTAAAAGAACTTAGTATTCAGACTCCATCTGGCAAGAAATGTTAAACAAAAAAAGAATCAACAATTTGTTATTATTGTGGGTGGAAACTAATTAAAAAACGTTGTTAAAACTCAACCAAATATTTGCGTTATAAATTTACATCATATTGGCTGGCACAAATCCTAATGCTTTAAAAAAGGCTCAATAAATATAATTATGGTGCAGTTAAGTTAACATTTCTTATTTTTGCTTATTTGAAATTTAAAATTTCACTCTGTCATCTCTTTTCCAAATATCCTTTGTCTTTCCTGTTGAAAGATTTTCTTTCTTAAAGAAACAATTTTCCTTATTTGAAATAAAAAGCTGTTGCAATAAAATCCCTACTATTAATCATAATAAAATTGTTTAAAGTGTAAGAAACCAGGAGATTTTTACACATACTTTATTCAGAAATGGCATGAAGAACATAGTCTTCACATATATTTCACACTTACTTTAATGTAACTATAATTTAATATATTATTTTTCTTCAACATTCTTTTCTAATGCATTTCCTTCTAAAACGGAATTGTTTTATTTGTGTATATGTTACAGCATTCTTATTCAAAAAGGAGTGCAAGATGGTGCAAAATATAAATGTATTATTCTGTAACTTAAGACTGGTTATCATATATGTATGAAAAAACATTTGCAGCTTTTATTTTATGAAGCAGAAGGTATCATTGAGTTAAAGAACTGTTGATTGCTTTAATGATTTTTTAAACTGAATATTATTTAACTATTTTAATTTAAAAAATTTAATGCAAAATATGGGAGAAATTTAAATACACCTTTTCGGTTATAATTATCTGAACAAAAAATGTCTGTGTATAAGTTAGATCTGCAGAGTTTGCTAAATAGTTTTGCATTATATTTTTTCAATGTTTTGACTCTACTCTTAGTTTAAAGAATTTCAGATCAATATTAATTTTGGGCAAAAAAAATAATGATAATTATAATAACGAAAAATTTTTGAAATTTAAATATTTTGAATTTTAATTTTAAATATTTTATCCGATGAATACTTTTACTACTAACTAGTCTTTGTTATTTTCCACATATAAGATGTTCACCCCTATCGTGAATAAATTTTCCCTCAAATTTTTTTCCCCTTTCCCAAAATTGCAATCGTGAATAATTATTCCCCTGTATTTTTGTATTAGTTTGTTCACTTTGTTTTGTCTGGGGAACAAAATTTTATGCGAAAAAATTTCACATTTTATTCACGATAGGGGTGGTTATTTCTTGTTTAAATTTAGTATTTTAAGTCTTGAAAATATAACTGCAGCCTTAGTTATTGTTGTATTATTGACTTGCTTCTTGATGAAATGATGAAGCCATGTATTCTATTCCACTGTTGGTGAAAAAGTTTTTTTTTTAAACTTAAAACCAATTTTTGTTTACATTTTTGGAAAATTTTATGAGCAAAACATATGCTTAAATCTAAATTTGAATTTTTCTTCACTTTGGGAAAATAAATTCATATAAAACTTTTCATACAATATTAGAAATATTATGCAAATACATTTCTGTTAAGAAAAAAAACTAAATAGATAAAATATTATTTAAGTAAAATAATAAAAAAAATATTTAAAATATATATGTAAAATAAATAAGGCGCAAGAAAAATGGAAAACAAAATTTAACAATATTGAAATTTTTTTTTATTTTTTTAAACCCTGTGAGAATAGGTAAAATTTTATTTACTTTATTTGCTGGAAGTGAAATTCCGCTAAATCCAAACAAAAAAATAAAATATTATTTCGTTTAAAGTAACCCATTACAACATAGTTAAAGCTGTAAATTTAAATGGTGTTTTTGTGTGACTTTAAACGATTAAAAGCAACAAAGTAAAACGTTTCAAAACTAATCATAATCGCTAATTATAAAAGCTTTTACAATTGTTTTAAGTGATTATTTTAGCCAAAGGCATAGTATTTGATTGAAGTTAAGACAAAAGACTAGGAATACAATAGATAATTATTTATTTTCAAAGAAATCATTTGATGTTTTAACAAAAAAAAATAAAAAATCATTGAGTTGAAAATGTTGAATAAAGTATGAGTTTCGATTTATAGCCTCGTCTAATTTAATTTTTTCTTATATAAATTTTAATATAAAAAAAACGCAATAGACATTAAGTATAGTATATACTTATGTAAATCAGTCAGTTGTTTAGTTTTTTCCCCTTACAACATCTTAGCTAATGATAAAAACTTGCAGAAATTCGGAAAAGTTTTCATGTGCAATTAGTTTTCAAACTTTCAATTTTCTTGTACATATGTAAATGTGTTATTTTAAAAAAAAAGGGTTTTACTTTAAGATTGTTGTTAACTTAACAACAAAGCATTTTGCAATATTTTTTTGTTTTTGCATTTACATAAACTAAATAACACCACACTTAGAAATAAAAAAGAAGCAGAATTTCTACTTGCAACATGTTTCTAAGATTAGTTGGACTTTTGAGGAAATTTATTGTGAATTATTGTTGCTGTTGTTCATAGAGCCGGTGTTAAGTTCTTATGAGTATAAGAATATTAATATATTCTTAATAATTTCTTATTAATATAAACATTAAAATGCTTCGATTGATACTGTTTATTGACATTGAATTTGTTTTATATATTTCTCTTTACAGATGCTGTAGTGTAGAAAAAATTTTTGCATTTGTGATTGGCATATAAGAAGGTAAGAAAATTAAGAAACGTTTAAGCTAAATAGTTTAACCGCAAAAAGATTAATTTTAAGCTCTTTTGTTTTTGGGAGTTAAATTAATTTTTAAACATTACCTTGACATCTGATATGTTTGTTACAAATAAAATATAAGGGGAATTACTGTCAGTAGAAAGCAAACATATTTAAATAAACAAAGTAAATAAATTACGTCTCGACTAATATATAAAGGATTTTCTTAAAACCATGTGTTCAAATAAAATTGTAAATATTTAAATACTTCTTTAGGCAAAAAGCAATCAGGTTTTTTCCCAACTGGTGTGGCACAGTTTTATTAAGATTATATCTATTTAGCAGTTAAGCTTAAGCTAACGAAATTTTGCAAGACTGTAGAAGAACAAGACTTATATATATTTCTTTTTAGTATAAATATTTAATCGGCTTATTTTGTGCCTTTATTTGGTTGTATTCAATTGTGTTGTTTTTATAATTAGATTTTGTATTTAGATTTAGGTAAATCACTTTCTTTGTTCTTGTGGCATTATTGGCTTTTAATAATGGTCAAATAACATTTACCATTTTATTAACATTTAAAGCCAGAGACAAAGAAGAGCATTAAAACTAAATCTTTAGAGAATACAAAGAAACATCTATTAAAATAAATTCTTAAAGAAAGAAGAGAAAAAAGAGAATTCTTTAAAATATTTTCCCAAGATTTTAACACTTTTTATTACATTTTTCTAAAATATATTTTATAAAAATATGTGGTTTGTTATAGAAATGTGTTAATATTTCAATAGAGATTTTTAAAAAAGCACACCATAAACAAGAATTTTAATCTTAAACTAAATTTTATATTATTTTCTAATCTATTTTTTTCTTCCTTAATTCAACTTACCACCAACCTAGAAATGATTACCATCGTTTACATCAACAATTAGCTAATTATTAAGTAATAAATATCATAATTTTACTGCAGGATACAAAACACTGACAACAAAAAGCTAGATTCTTCTTTACAACCGTAACGAAGGACAAAAACACAAAAGTTATCAACCTTACAATACTATTATAATTGCCACTATGCAATGAAATAACGACAAATAAATGAAAATAATTTAAATGATCGTCAGTTTGATTGTCCTTTTTGTCAGGTTTTTACTTCACCTTCATTTTGCATACAATTTAGCAAATTTGTTCTTTTTTAGGTTACGGACTGATACGGCGTGAAAAGTGATTGCAGTGATGGTTACCATAATAATGGTTGCTTGATAAAGGCGTTCGTTTAGGAAAATAGTATTTAAATGAGTCCTGTGAAAGTGTGCCAGTGTGAGTTATAAAGAAAAAGAAGCAGTTTAATGTTCTTGTCTGTTGTATGCATAATGAGAAGTTTAAATGCATTGTTAATGACATTTGAAATTATCATAATAAGGAAAATAATAATAAGTTATACAGTTTTTGGATTATTTTTCTTATAAATATTAATAAGAAGATAACAGCTGTTGGTAAAGTCTAAACAAAATTTCGCTCCAACTATTTGAGTAAATCACCGCTTGGTTGAAACTGTTGATTTAAGATTAGTTGTTTACTACTAACACTGTAAATACGTTAATGATTTTTAATAAATATAATTTCAATTAAACACCCTTTTGGTTTATGTGCTAGTGTAACCTGGTCTACTTCTTTATTGACGCAATTGAACAACTCAATAATAAATCAAGTGAGCAGAGTTTAAAAGTAGGTGAGAGAGTCATAACTAGCAACAGCAGAGTTCTATAAAAAAATCATATTAAAAATAAATATTAAACAAATATAATAAAGCGCTTTATATAAAACTTTAGCGACAAGTAGTATTAAGTGAAAACAAAATGGAATTTTAGTACAAATTGTTAAGTACACAAGTGAAAGTACTTCATGAACAAATTAAATTAAATTCTTTAACCCAAAGCTACAGCAGCAACAATCTCTTATGGTATATGGAGCATGACAATAAAATATGTTAAACAAAACTTAATGAAATGAAATAACTTTAACCAAATTATTTTAAATTAAGATGTCTAATCTCAAGAAAAAAATAATTGATTAAATGAAAAAAAAAATAGTATTTATTATGAGAAACATAATACATTTATTGAAACTTCTTTTAATTTGGCTGCTACAAGTGATAATTAATTACACAGTACATCAATAAAAAATGTTGTTTAGAAAACAAAGTGTTCAATTGAATATTTAATTTAACAAAAAAATTCTTAATAAATTTTCGTACTTGTCTTTATGTCATGACTGATTATCATCTACAGAAATTTTAGTTTATTAATTTACTTAGATGCCCTGAGTCAAAGAAATGTCTTTACATAACTTTAGCTTGTTTTACAGTCAAGATTGAAAGCTTCAAAAATATCATGTTTGCAATTATTATGTTTTACAAAAATATTTAAATTTGTGCAAAACTAATAGCCTTAATAGAATAATCAAAATATTTATTAAAATAAAACATTATCAAAACAAAATATAATAAAATATTTTGTGGAGATACTTTTAGTTTAAGTAATGAATTTTGGTAACAACATTTGCAATCTCTTTTATGAACGGATTTAGTTTTTCGTAATAGATTTTACAAATGTACACTTTGTGGGCTTTATGAAAGGCTTAAGTGATTACAAAAAGATATAAATGAAATTTAATCTCAATATACAAATAGTTTGGTCAGGGGCTTGTGGAAAAAAATGTAATAAAATTTTGGTTTGAAAGCAAAGCCAACCTTTTTTAATGAATTAACAAATCAAAAATTATGAGGATGGTTAATTTTGTTTAATGAAAATATATAGGATTCTTTGTTAAAAATGGGCTCTACATTTTCTAATATTCAACTTAACTAATTCCTATTAAATATCACTCCCACGTTAAACACAAAATAACAAAAAACTGGAAAAATACCTAAATATCATTTTATAAATCGTAAATAATTTTTGATTCAGACGTTTTTTCTTATAAACTAAACCATAAATTGCTATAATAGGATTTAAAAAGTGCGATGGGCGAAAATAAAAATATTTGCTGATTTACGGGAGATAATTCAAGAATTTAAGGAGAAAACAATAAAGAAATATTTGCTTTTATAATTATTAGAAATATTTTTTGGGATCTTAAAACATCCTTAACCAACCATAATTTAATATTACTAATTGATTTGGTGAACCATTTTTAATATTATTTAATTTAAATTAGAAAAATCAAAAAAGTGGTCACTCAACAATATTTCTTAATTTTTTTATCATATAACAAATAATATCGTAAACGAATAAATAAGTCCTTAAATTCTAAACATTTACATTTTGCCACTAAAACAACTATTTCCTTATAAAATATTCTGTTTTATTATTAACGACCAAAATTATAATATAAATATAAAAATATATGATGATCTACTTGACTGCCTTTTGAAATTTCATCATATTTATATTTTATTGTAATTCTCATATAATCTTTATGTTCATATTTTACTTTATTTACCACTTCAAAACACTTAGAGATTTTTATTTATTTATTTATTATAATTTTATTGGTTTACTATTATATTGACTATATAATTAACTTTTTATTTCTAGGCCAATAGACTTAAGTTGATGGCAAACTGGAAGCATGTGGTTCAACATTGTGGTTATAAATATTTATATTTGTTTATTAGAAAATTCCACTAAGATATATTATAGAACATATAAATAAATAAAAATTGTAATGGTATTGATGTTATAAAAAAGTGCTTAAATATTTTTTTAAGATACCAGCATTACTTAGATAATTACAAAAGAAAACGACAACTATTCCGAAGTAACATTAAAACCGTTAATTTCTTTAATAATATTCTCCTTTACTCCCACATACATATGTATATTTCAAAAAGCATTTTTAAATTCCTTTTAAGATATCAAAAAAACTTTTTACCCTTTTTCTCTCTCTAAAAATAATAAATAAGTTTTTCCTTCCTTTCCGAATTATTCACAATAAAAACTTATATCTTAAACAACATTTGTGTGTAAGAAAAACAGTGTAAAGTTTTGTTTTGACAAAAATAGGAATTTCAAAAGAAAACAAAACAAAAAGTGACAAAACAATGTCTTGTTAATTCAGCCAATAAAACATTTGTTCTTAATTTGTTTAAAATGTGCCAGAACCAGATAGAAAAATTTTGTACAAATTAAATAGAATTAAAACCGGTTTTTCTGACAGAAGATAAATGAGTAAATTTCTGAAGAAAAAGATTAAAATAACTTAAAAATGGCAGACCTTCTTAACGTTAAGTTCTTAAATAGTTTTGAAAAAGATTTAATCAGAGTTTATGCGGAAGACTGTAAGCAAATATTAAAGCTTTTCTACTTTAGTTCAGGCTACAGGTAATAACCCAGTCTGCTAAGGATAAGAGTTTAAATTTCAATTTAAACTTTTGTTATTTACAGCATTCATAAAAAATTATGAAACATTTTTTATTTTATTTTTGGGTTGACATAATCAGATTCTTTAAATATTTTTAGATTTTAACATATTTTTATTTTATTGTTTAAATTTTAAGAGCCAGAAACTGTAGGCAAGAAACCTAAATTTTTTTTCTTTGTATACCAATTTATAAATATATCTCTGCCAATACATCTACATGCATATGTGTACTCAATAGTGTGCATATGTGTGAGTGCATTCTGTTTTACTAGTTTTCACTTGCATATTTTTTACTTTTTATTACTATTTAAGTGTTATTGAAGGTTTCTTTTTTGTATTGTACTTGTTATTAAATATTTGTTGAACCAATACAGGAATAAATGGGTCAATAATTGTTTATTTATGACCTTAAGGCTATTGAAAGCCTTTTAGTATATTAAATGGTGTTTTAAGAAAACAACAAATATACATTTTTTTATCAAGTCAGAAAGTGTTTTTGACTTTAGCTTTATAATTCAAATAATGTATTAATTTTGTTTATAATAATCCATTTCAAATTATTTCAAAATTAAGCAAATAAAATGCGCCAGTATTTACATTAGTTTCTGCTAATTTTTATATATTTAAATTGAAGCTTAAAATCACTTATTTTGATTGAATTAGTAACCAATCAGGTTTTTGCAAAATATTTAAAAAAAAACTTTTTATAACTGATATATTTAGTTGCACTAACTGGCAGCATATAAAAAATTTTATAAAAGTTTGTCAATTTTTATGACAGTATTGCTGTGATACAGAGTATTAAAATATTAAATGTAGTCAAGAGAAATTAGGGTAAAAAATTATTTGTAAAAATGTAAGAAAAACATTTAAAGCTAAAAAACTTGAAATATTGTTTGAAAAATTATAGACTAAATTAGCGTAGACATTTACAAAATTTTTTTTGCAAACGAATGGGTGATATTTACTATACGCCAGGGCAATTATCATTTTTAAACAATTTCCGCTATAAAATATATCCAAACGATTAGATAAATAATTATAGTTTTTCTATTAAAAATAAATAATAGTTTTTTTTTAAATATACGTAGATTATAGGTTTAAGGCCTAAGCTAAGGATTATTAAAAAAAAAAATTAATATTTTAAACTTCTGTGTTGAGCTGCTAAACAGTCTTAAACAGAGGCTACATTATATCTCTGAATATTTAAATGAATAAAATATTAAAAACCCCATTTATATGAGACATAATGTATACAAAAAATTTATGACCTACTTTTCTTTTTTTTTTAGTTTAGCTAACAATATGGTACCCTTTAAGTTCCATTATTCAAAATTTATTAGAATTAACTTCCTGGTTTACATTCAAGAGTCTTCTAATCATTTTGACATTTTATAAGATAAAAAACATGTCTCTGTAAAAAAATGAATATCTATATTTTGCCCTCTAGCATTGAAATCAAATATTATTCAGTCTGTTTACCTTCAAACATAATGGTGCCCAGCCAAACATTCAACCAACCATTAAATGATGTTTAAATTGCAGACTCATACAAAAAGTGACAATTTGTATGGCAATCAATTTTATATTTTGTTGAGTCATGGCTGGCTGTAATGCTCTCAATTGATAAAGCTGCTGTTGAATATAATACTTTAGCAGATGAAAACAAAATACTTTAGAAATATTTAACATTAACTTCTATTCATCACAGACATATATAGAGTGATAGTAAAGTCAATGCTGGTAATGAAAGGCGATGAAATTCTATAGAAATTTTCTTTTATAAAATTTACTTCTTGCAGGATATTAACCCATATTTTTAAGATAAAAAAGTTTGAAAAGGAAGTAAAGCTTAGAATATAAGATATAATATTTTTTGCCAAAAGGTAAAATTTAATGTAGAATAAAAAATTTTAACTAAAGATTTAAAAAGACGCATATGATCTGCAAAAACTTTAACTGGATAAATTAAGAAAAACCTTAAATAAATTGGTTAATTTTTTAACGTAAAATCTATTTAAAATTTTACTTATGCTGTCATTGCAAAATTTATTTTTATTTGAAAATCCTTTTTAGTTTTCAAGATTATTCTTCAGTTATGTTTCAGTTTTCTCCTAAATTTTCGAGCGGATTAAAAGCTAATGTGTTTTAAAAAAGACTATGTAAAATTTGTAATTACTTAGCACAATTTTTTTGTTCCATACAACCGGAAAGATATTAAATGGCACTTAGAAAAACTGCAATAATGAAATTAAGCAAAAACGACAATTAAGAGAAAATAAGAACATCCTAAAATTTAGTAGATTTTAATTTAACCACAAGCGAAATCTTGTTTAAAATCTCTAGTTAGACCACAGAAATAGCTGACAGCAAGTGAAGCAGGACAAGAATTACAAAAAAAATAAAAACTAAACATAAATGCAGTTATAAGCACCCACACTCTTAATGAAAATAGAAAAAAAAATATCTTTTCTTTTTTAAGCTTGCTCTTACCACATTATCTCTCCCCAATCATTTAACCATGGACAGCTTTATATGTGGTATATGAATGCACTTAACCACTACAAATGTTTTAATGAGTGTGTGAATGTATGTGTGTGTTTTTAAATATACAGGTTTTAGTTCACCGCTAACACAGCAGCTTAAACATAAGTTTAGTCATGGTAAGAAGATAACTTCAAAATGTTTAAGTAATAAATGTTCATAACATTTACGTTTACATTCGTTTGTATTTAGTATAAAAGTAGGTGTGTCAATTTTTTATTTAACATATAAAAGTGTAGCTGGGTTTTAATTTAAGTTAGAGAGTTTTTCGTTTATATCTAACTTTATGTGTACACATTTCCACCTATAAGAGAAATTTAAAATGTAAGTAACCAACATATAAAGGAACTGTGCAAAAACTTTTTGAAACTATTTTTTGTTAATCATTTTTAAGATGAATATTTTAGTGCATATTAAAATAATATTAATGATAGTTTAGTAGTATTGTAAAAGAAAATTGAAATAAATTGAAAAATGTGTATTTTAAAAGAAAATTTCTATTGTATCAGTTTAGAATTACGTTATGGAAACATAACTAAAGATTTTTTTAAATAAACTAAAAATATTCAAAGAGTTACGTACAGGTGCTAAAAAGATAAATGCGTTGTCATGTGTTAGAGCAAAAAATAAATAAAATAAGGTATTTATTTAATCTATTAAGTACATTTCTTCTTGACTTTAAAAAAAATGTAAATATGCATAGCCAACTATTCTCTGTATGAAGAAGGGTAGACGAGATTATGTAACATAATGACGATTTTTTTATTTTATTTTATATCTTTTATGCTGAATATATTTTTTTTAAACAAACTATTATATTCATGATAATAGTTTTAAATAATTTTATTATCTGAATTCTGCCAACTATTTATTTTAAATATCAGATGAAGTGAACTATTTTAAAACTTTTAATTGCTTAGTTTACACCAGCATAACTATATTTTTTTCAGAAATATGTATATCTGCAGATGCATTAACAATTTAACAACTTTTTTATTACCACATTAATGCATTACAATTACATGTCATGTTCGCACTTGTAACATTTCAAACAAAAACTAAATCGGTAAAAAAAACAGCATGACACAAAATAACATCTAAATAATTAAATACCATTAAATGTTTAACAATTAAAATTCGTGATTAATATTTTATGGTTGAAATTGTAACAAGAATCTGGTGTAACACATGAAGCGGGGTGATAACATGGTTAAAGTTACTTAAAATTTTGAAATTTATTAATTAGAAATGAAAAGTAAAAAAAAAAACTGATTGTAAAGTATTGACGACTAAGCTAGTACCAGGAAAAACTTACAATTTAAAATTTACTTCAGACATATTTATTATTTTTATTTGTTAGAAACTTTTAAAACAGGATTTTGATCAATATTGAAATAAAGCATTTCTTTTCAAGAAAACTGAAAAAATATATATATATTATATCACATAGACCGGTAATAGAAGTCATACCAATTCAAAAATGTTGTTGGTTTATTTTAATTTATTGTAATTTATATGTTCTCTTTTTAACACAAAGCAAGGGCTATAATGTTTTAAGTATTAACATTTTTGAAAATTTAGCAGAGAGAAATCTTCTTACAAACGGTCAAAGGTTTTACGGAAAGAATGGAAGTTTTAAAAGCCCGTCACCTTAAAACAATATATTTTTCCATATTGCACAACAGCTGTCATTAGCAAACAAAAGGAAATTAACCTGATTATCAATTGTTGAGTGTTTTAATTTGAATCATTTTTTTACTTTTTACTCTGGTGTCATATTAAATAAAAAAAATTTTGAAATACGCTGTAATTTGTTAAACTTTTTATATTAACTTCTACTTGAAGACTTTTCGTCTTATATTTTTAATATATTTTTATTCCCTTCATAGTTTAAGCCAAACAGCAATTTTAAAATATTGATAATGTAACATCATTAATCATATTTTTCCGTTGCAATCTTTATGGAAAATTTGTTCATAAAAAGCCATATAGTAAGAAATCTTACAAAACAGAACTGAAAAAGTAATAATAAAGTCATGAAATCAAAAAACAAAATAAGACAAACACATCCATAACATGACCAATGATTCAACAATTACGGTATTAAGTTAATAAAAATGCCAACCATTAAACATTTAAATAACACCGCAAAAGATGACAAACAATTTAGACATGTTTAAGAGAAAATTTTATTTTTTCTGCAATATATTATATTAAGGGATACCAAGTGTAAACAAATTGTTTGCTAGAAAAATGTCACTAAGTTTTTAATAAATATGGATATTATTATCATTAAGATATATCTTTTGAAATAAAAATGTTCCTACTATTTCGTCAATTAAAAATATTCCTTTAAATTATTAAAAACCGTGTAATTATGACATATATAGCAGATATATAAAATAAATAAAATTGAAAATAAAAGTTTTTTTTATAAATTATGGTGGTAGTGGTGTTTGTTTCCCTATTGGCCTTAGCTCTCGTTTAGTTTCTACACCGGAAAATAACCTTGAGCTTATAATCTGATTTTGAATATTTTTATTATAAAAAATTTATCCGGAAACAAATTTTATAGAAAAATGAATTTCTTTACATTTCTTTGAAGGTCGGACATAATTAATCCAATCTTTAAATTAATTGGAATTGAGATGGAAGTTATCCTTCATATAATAACTTCTAGCTCACATAAAGGCCCTGACCATGAAATTACTTAAATTTAACAAAATTTTTTTAAAGATATTAAAACTTTCATCCATAGTTAGACCTAAAGATTAAAGGTTTAATAAATACTCATATCAGTTATTTTTGTATGCTGCAAAGACAGTTTAATATGGAGGTCCTTGATCGGTTACAAATTTCCTACTGGTTTTTTTTGTGGAATTAAATTAGGAAGTATAATATTTTATACTTTTGCATAAACTTGACTAAAGACTATATTAAAAACTATAGACTAAGGACAATACTAGACTCTAAGTTCAGTTACCAGCTTCAATTAGGTTTTACGTGGAGAAAGCCATTTTTTTTTGTTTTTTTTAAATGCTGCAGTATATTTTTTGTATACTTCTTTAAACGTCATCATAAGAAACTGCTTTGAAATGGCTGCTGCCTGTTTTATATTGTGGCCAATTTATGTATTTTCAATAACAAACTTTAACGAGCCTTTTTAAGAATCCTTTTATTTTTTTTATTTCTTATTGGTTTAATATGAGTGTGATTGTTTTTATTGCAGTAAAGAATATTGAATATTTTAAAGTCCTTTTTGATTTTTGGTAAATTGCTAAATCATTGTTGTATAGTAAAATGGCATAATATTATTAATTTAAATCTTTAAAAGCCTTTTTTAAATATAAAATGTTTTTACTTTCTTACCTTAATGAAACTTATCTTCCTTAGACATAAGTAGTTGTTTTTCTTATATCTTCATACTGTATTAAATTTGCAATTGCATTTTTTTAATTGGTTTAACTCACTTGAGTTGGAAGTGGTAATAAAAACTGAAATCATCATGAAAGTTTAAAATATGTCAGTGCAAGCAATACAAGAAAAAAAATATACAAAAGAAACCAATTTTAGTCGAGAAAAACATATCATATGCAAACATACATAAATAGAAAATAAACAACCTGGCTTTTGGTTTAATCCCAACGAGAAGGAAAGAAAAACCAAATAGTTAACTAACTGAAGGTAAGTAAAACTAACCAAACTAAGTCCTAAGGAAATATGGTGCTACAGCCAATTTAAAAAACAATTGCTGACTTTCTTTTACAAAAAAAAACAAATTTAAATTTGCCAGAAGCACCTCAAAGATTGCTGCTGCAAACACATGTTTGTCGGTCTAAAAGCAATTGGCTCGTTGGAACAATTCTAGAAAATTTAATTTGAAACAAAGTGTATGAAGAATGAAATAAAATCCTCACAAAATGTGGTTTCTACACATTGTATCAAAAGCAGAGAACCATATAAAAAATATTAATTGTTTTGGGCCTCTCTTCTCAAAAAAATATTAGAGAGAAATTAAATTTTTATTTGAAGTTTTAAAACAAAGTTTGGTTTATAAAGTTAAAGCTTTTCCTTACTTTTGCTTCCTTTCAAAACGTTTTTACATATATCACTGTGGAAAAGTTAAACGACTTATTTATAAAATTATCTCAAATTAATTAAGTTGTCATTTACACACTACTGTATTGTAAAAGTCAATTGTGA
>NDXZ01021321.1:29389-48504 GCA_003055125.1 Paykullia maculata
CAAGGATATTTGCAATCGGTATATACAAAACTAGGAAAGAAAGCAAAGATTAAATAATTAACCTTGATGAAGATCGTTAGCCCTAAAAAATGTTAAAACAAATAAAATATAAATAAAATTTTCATATTTTAAGATCAAACCTTAAAATATCATTTAAAGTTCAACTGTCAAGAAGAAAACTTCAAGATAAAAATTTGTTAATTGTTTCATGTAGGTCATTACTGAATCACAAAAGCATAAACCAATCAAAGTCACTGTTCCATATGTTTCGTTTGTACCAACCAACAATTAACTTAATTACTTTTGATTATTTTCCTTTCTGATAACAAAGAAATTTAATTATTTTTTTGTTTCTTTAGAGTTTACTTTTACAACAAACCTAATCTTAGTCTACGTAAATTGTTTATATGTTTACAGGCAATGTAATGTTGCTGTCACTACCAATTACTTATTTACTCAACCACCAAATCTTAGAGTTTTCATATTCTGGGTATATGTTAACGTGTCGTGCCGACGTCAAACTTGCTTAGAAAAATAATTCTATTAGAATATTTTGCTTAAATTTTAGGGTTCTACATAAGATTTCTACAACTCCAAGACGTTATTGTAAACTTACAAGACAAATGATTAATTTTATATAATTAAATATTGCGTATACGCACCGCTGGGTCTAATCAAACTTAAAACAACTTACTTATATTAAGTCAAAGAAATCTAGTTAAAAGCTTAAAAACCAACAGGCTGGATGCCAAATGCCTTAGGATATTGATGCTTGTCTAATTAATCTTAAATACTGTTATTAAAATGTAATTTTAATGTGTTGCCTGCAAATTATGTTCCCCTTAAATTAGTGTCTATCTTGAACATTACTTGTTTACAACTAAACAAGAAACTTATACCTCAAAGAAACTCTCTTCAAGTACTGCGCGCATGAATACAAACTTTAATTACAGAATATAGAAACAATTATATATTCAAACACTTTTAAAGTTTTAACGACCATAAAGAATTAAATAATAGAAAAGAAAAATTAACCCTCCAAAAGTTGTAGCTCTTCCCGTTTTTGTTGTTTTGTTCAAGAAAAATTTCTAAACATATAAGCAAAGCACATACAAGGATGCAGAACTTTAAAATAGGCAAGAACCATCAAATTAAATGATTGTTAGGCAGATGTTACACATAAATTTAATAAGAACGTGTAAAGTTTTAAATGTAAAATTACTTTTGCAAAGACAAGAAAAACTTTACTAATAAAGGAGTAAAATAGACAAATATTTATTGCTTTTGATGTAGAAAATTTTTATTAAATTAAAATTGTCTGGCTCCTTTAATGTCGTCTATATCTCACCATAAATATGGAATACAAAATATGTTATAGTTTTTATTGAAAATTAAACAACAAAAAAACAAAACCCATGTGATTGCATCATCTACTCTGTATATTTAACAGCAAATAAATGCGTCTGTAGATCAAATACATTAAACATTTTATTAGAATATGTAAAGAACTTATAAACTTTTAAACTTCCAATACCATACGGTGTGTTATTTTTCACGTTTTTCGTGTAGCCTAAAATTGTTATTATATCTTTAAAATGTAAAAATTAATTACATTTGCAATCCATCATAATTAAAATGCGTGATTTTAACAGTGTTCATATCTCAATCGCTTAAAAACAAAGGGTAAAAATGTTAAAAATTAGTGCAAATTGTGTCATAATGCAATAGGGTTAAATATTTAAGATACCGTAAAAACAAAAACAAGGGCATATGACGAAAAAGATCAAATGCTAAGATAATAAGTCACTTGATAAATCGCTACAATTTAAAAAGAATTATATTCTTGGTTCATATGCTTTCGAACATACGTTAAAAAATGTTGATTACATTAAAGAACTCAGAAATACATAAATAAATGACAGGCATTTCAGAAAACCCAGTGAAATTTGACAAGTAAAATAAATAGAAAAAAATAATAATAATAAATAATTTAACTAATTAAAGAATACATGAATATTGTAAAAATTGAAACGAAATGACAATTTTAAATATTTCCTTGCCACCTATGGTGAAGGGTATAAAAACTATGGATTAAGTGAAGTGGCTGCTTTTTGTTTATTTCTATTATTTGTTCTTTTGAAGCTTTAAAAATTTATCTTTTTTCGTTGTTTATTAACTCCATTAGATATTGTGTTTTCGTTTTTAAATAAACCAAAACAGTTTGATTTCATAAATAAATTAAACAAAATTTTTTTATTTTCACAAATAGAAAATGAATTGTCTTTTATAAGTTTCCTAACAATTTCATTTTAATAAAAAATTAAGGCTCATAAAATTTTATCAAAACCACTGCAGCAATAATTTTCTGAAAAATTTATGTCCTCATGATATCAGCATGAAA
Source organism: Paykullia maculata (assembly GCA_003055125.1). Lineage (NCBI taxonomy): Eukaryota > Metazoa > Arthropoda > Insecta > Diptera > Rhinophoridae > Paykullia > Paykullia maculata. The sequence goes on from NDXZ01021321.1 coordinate 31,791, forward strand.
TTATATTTTCATTATTGCGTCGCAATTTTTCTCACATTATAGTTTTAATATTGAGATAAAATTTAAATTTTACCAAATCAAATTCAGAAATATAAATTTACTAAATGAGTTTGGATTTCTTTTTAAAACCCAATGTTTGTCAAGTTTATGCGATAGAAGGAAATTAATGACATAGCTGCACACACACAGATACAAACAACATTTTTATTTCCTTTTAAAATCACCACTTACTTCCGGTTCAGTAAATGTGTTTTATTTAATCGAATGTTACAGTAAAAAGTCAATATTCACTAATGAAATAAACGAATACGTGCGTGATAGTAATACTAAAATAAATTTTGTCAAAATTTTAAGTACTGCAAGAATATAAGCTGAACAAGGTTATATTTTTGTGTTTACTTTTTCATTTATAATAATATCTAACAGAAAAATTTTAATAAAATATATAAAGTTTTTACAAACACAATGAATTTTTTTTAAATAATTGTTTAAATTTCTTAAACTTGTCTTCATCTTTAGTGTTTAACACAGACTTACTTTGTTGCTCTATAACTTAGCCCTGCTGACATGTCATGTCTTTTCAATAAAGCCACTTTTTGTGATTTAATTTAAGCTAATACAGTTGACAGCTGTTACCGATATCTTTGTTATCTGTTATCTATCAGAAAACAAAGAGAAAGTCACTAAAAACAAACCTCCAACATTTTAAAAACAATTGTCTTGGACAAGTTGAGCCACATGGCTGAATTGTTGTTGAGCTGCAAACGAACGTTTAAATTTTTATTATAATAGAATATTTTTAACAACGTTATTTAAATAACAAATCCGACAAAAGGAATGACTTATATATTTTATTAAAATAATTAAGCCTACAAATTAAAAAATAAGATCAAATTGATTAAGGAAATTAAAGTGGACATTTACGTGCCCTCATTAGAAAACCTCATTCACGAACAACCAAATAAAATTGATATAAAAATATAAAGCTATTTAATCACATTTTACAACTTAAATCATTTTCTGATAATACTAAAAGAAAAGATGTTAAAATATTTTCCAGAAAATAAAATTTTCTTTACAATATAAAAATAAAATCTTGCAAATTTCTACAAGTTTCTAAATATATTTCATGCAAAAAGTATGCGTTTTATTGTTGCTAAAGTACTTTCAAAGGGACTTGTGTTCTTTCGCCTATGAATTTATTTATTTGTGGCCAAGACACAATGAAAAGAGTAATCAAAATGTAAAAATTATTCTCAATTATCATAAAGAAATTTAAATCACTCTTATATTCTGAATAAGAAGCAAAATTAAGATGGTTTGTCGTAAAATGCTGATGGCTTTCTTTTGCAACAGTTTGTTGTTGTTTATGCAAATTTTTAAATAAGTTCTTGGGAACGTCAATAAGCAGTAAAATAAAATTTTAAAAAAATGGCAGAAATAAACAACAAGTTTTTTGCCTAAAGTTAATGACTTAAATTTCAAATTGGATAAGTTTAATAAGACGTATTTATGATATTACTTAAATGAGGGTTTTGTTAAGAAAATGTTGATGGTAAAAAAAATTTTTAAACAAATAACATAAGAAAGTTGACAAATATTACTAAACAATAATCTTCGAAATTAGTGTTTTTATGTTGAGCTATTTTACTTATTATTGATAGATTTCAAATAATATTGAATATAACATTTTTTCCAAAAATCTATTTCTTAATTATCTTTATAACATAAAACATAAAACAAATTTTGACTGTACACATTATATTTGTTAACTCTAAAATGCGTAATGTAGTATAAACTCATATCTATATGAATGCACACTGCAACACAAAAGAAAAATAATTTACTAAAACTATTATCTGAAATAACTTGTTGTGTCTAAAATGAAGTCCAATTGTGTATTTGTGACAACGTCAACATTATTATTCTTCTTTTAACATTTTTTTAATCTATAAATTAGTTTGAGAAGAATGAGATTCCAGCTATTAAAATGGATTTTCAAACCCTACATTTTGATTTGTATGTCCCGTCAAAAATTTGTCACAGTGTCTTAAGATATTTTCTTTTTTTATTTCATTTAAAAATGCTTTTAATTTATTAACACTTTTATATAAATTATTTGGGCTATTTTGTATTATCCCACATAAGCTAGAAGTTGCCAAGGGAAATACGAATACAAAATATCATAGAATTTAAACTAAAAATTATTGTGGTTGTATGTATTTGTGTAATGTATAGTATAAATATTTTGACACACGTATGTGAAAATATAATTGCATTTTCTAATACAGAGATAAAACAAGAGACCATAGGAATTTTTATGATAGCAAAGTGTGTTAATACTTAACAAGTACTAAACACATTTGCACTATAAAATATATGTTTGAATATAAATAAGTTTAAATGAAATAAGTGCGTAAATATATACAGAAAAGTGCACATAAATCTAAAAACATATGTTTATAACAGTTTAGACAACCGACTAATCTCTGTATTCATCTGTGTTATCAGTGGAACCAATGCGATCGTTAAATTTATTTACCTCAGCAAGGTTTTAGTTGGCCGTAAGAAAGTGAATAAACCCTTATAACTACGATATGGTCAAATGTTTATTATTGGTTTTTAACAAAAATTCCAACGACAGAGAAGGTGGAATTTATTTTGGGTTAATTTCAGTTTTTTTTATCTATAAATAAGGTATTTGCTTAAAAAATATTTGGTGTCATAAGAATCACCAAATTTTTTAAGCCCCCTTTTTGAAAAAAAACATAATTGTTGTCGTGTAAAATACAAATAAGTAGAATTTAAAATTTATAAAAAATTAGTAATTAGTACTTCGTAGTTGTGTTTGAAAAATGCAAAAGAAAACATTTTCTTATAGTTACTTCTAAATTATAATCACAGTTTTAATTGCAAATTCTGTTTAAACAAATTATGTTTTTTCCTATTCGTAAGAAGTAACCAACAATCACCAGGTGATTCAAATTGTAGTTTTTGTAAGGGTAACGTTACAAATTAAGTCTTTAGTTGGAATAATTACCCGCCAAGAAAAGGAATTTATTATCACAATATGATAACTAAGTCAAGTAGATACAAATAAAAACAACCGCTGAAAGAAGCAAAGCCAGCTTCCGCTCTTTTTTATCATACTTGTTTTTAAAATAAACACGGGAAATGAAAAAAAAAAAGTTAAAAATTACAAACAAAAAAAAACACTAAAAAATGGTAGCATAGAAACGATAAAAATATGTGTCTGTGTATGTTTGAACTTAAAAAGAAGTGTCCGTGTGTGGGTGTTTTATGCATTTGTAAACACGAGCATTTTTATATAAATTTATGTTTACATAATAACAAAACAAATAGCAGAAAACTACAACAAAAGTAGTTAAAAATAAAAAAAGGAAGAAAAATTAAAAAACAGAATACATAAATAATACACCTCTATAGAAAGGAAATAACCCAATAGACAATTTTAAGTGATTTAGTGAGGAATTGTTTAGTAGGGGCTTTCTTAATTCAAAGTAACAAAGATTTTTGCAAATGAAAATTAAATAATTTACATCTTCTCAGGATATATATTTTGCCGGTTTTTTCGATATCATTAATTATTTCTTAAGCTTTAAAGAGCTAAAAATAACCCTGGTTAACTTTACATAATATGTTTACTGCATTTCATCGCAGCTTTCTACTTCAGTTGCAAAAGATTCCCAGCGGAGATACTGGGGGCATTTAACAACACAACAGCTTTTTGTTAATAGTTTAAGTTAAAACAAATACAAAATGAAAAAGACAGTTAAACAAAAATAATTTGAACAAATATTATTTACAACTTAACGGGTGTCCATTGTTGGTGATAATATCAGTGAATAACAAACAAAAAATTGTTGCATATTCAAACAATTATTAAAATGCACTTTACACTTCATATAGTTTTATGCAGAATGGATTTATGGATTCAGTACAACATTATTTTACATTTGACGTAACAAGATTTCTCTGTGTAGTTTAGTCTATAAAATAGTATATAATAAAGGCTTTAGTATAGTTGATAACATATTTTATAGTATTTTGAAATATATTATCTTCCCATCTAGCATATAATCTAGAATTTACAGCTTTATGTCATCTAGTTTATTAATTAAAACCAACTTATAAACTAATTTTTAGTAAGTTTCTCTGCGCTTAGACCAGCTTATTTTTAAAACTGAAAGTTGATTTCTCAACTAGTCAGTTTTAAAGCTGTCGTTACCCGTTGTCAGATATGAGCTGTGTTTTGCAATTTTTCTATACAAAATTAATGAAGCAAAATTCACGGTAAAATTAATATTTATTTTAATCCAAACTCCAACTGTTCTGAAAGAGATAATATTGACCTCTTTTGAAGATAATATATAAATATCCTTATATTAAGTTTTATAATAGGTTTTTTCTATTATTTTATAAATTTTCCTTTTAAATAAAAATGTCTCTAGTAAAGCTTTGCAAAAGTTAAATGTTATGATAAGTCACTTATAATATAAACATTATTTAGCTAAAAAAAAACGAAAAACTCCATATCTACATAAATACTTGCATTACACTTTATACACAATAATCAAGAATATATTTCTTTTAAACGAAAATACCAAAGTTTTTTCTATTATTGTACGGTTGAAATTTTGCACACACAATAGAAGAATTTCGTTGGCAAAAAAGCAGAAATGTGTTTAAAAGATAAAACTTTAAGTTTTAAAATTATTTTTTTTAAAGGTAAAAGTAAAACCTTTTAGTAAACTTTTTATTAAATTTAAATTCAAAAAATGTTTATTTGCAGTTTTTTCTTCATGTTTTTTCTCATAGATTTTAATAATTTATTTTTTCTGTCTTACCAACTCTTATTCTCTCTTAGATTGAATTTAAAAATATTTTGATTGCATAGTTGTAGGGGTTGTTGGTGATGATAATAATGCATGTTTATGCAAATGATTATGCATCCTCTTAAGTGATATCTTATAGTTATGATAATTTTTTTTTGGTTTTGCATATTGTTAAGCTAAGTTTAAACGTTTGAAAGTTAAGTATAAATTTACCAGAAATATATTCAATGCCTTTTCAATGCAATATTTGTTTTTTTTTATATTATCTATTTTGAGCATATTGTTTCCATACAAAGCTTAAATTTAAACCTTTCATTAACAATCACAGTCTTTTGAGTTTATCGTAGAGAAGAATAACAAATTTAGTCTGATACTTTGGAATTTAACTGACCGGTTTTCTATTTGGCTACATTCTATCTACATACATCTAAATTTCTTAAGCCTTCGTTATTTTCCCTATAATATTTGTTTCTTTTTTTAATTCTTTATGCAAATGCACCTAATTAAAAATTTATATTTTCTCTTTTGTTTAATGCCTTTTAGTCATATACATACAATCCTTTACTTATATTAATTGTTCGTTTTCCAATTTTCTTACTTTCTTTCGTTAGATTTTTTCTTCTTTTAAATGTTTGCTTCAAAAATATATAGTAAATTAAGTTTTTAGCCACATAAAATTCAAAAGGCGTATGAATTTAATGAATTCTTTGGGAATGTATTAAAATTGTTCTTTAAAGTTTAAAGATGGGCTTAGGCTTTGTAACTGTACAAAGTCAAAATAGTACTGTTTTTAATACAAGTATAACAGGTGAAACTATAAAGTATCAACAAATTTGTTTAAGTTTACAGTCTTGTTTTTTTTTCCTTTAAATTTTCTTATTTGCCCTTAAAAATGTTGGTACATTAAAAGGCAGTCATGCATTCAGTAATTTTTCTTTGAATTTATCCTACTCAATGTGACTAATAAAATACCAGTTATGGTTTGAATTCAATATTTCATGTTTTGTTTTACCAAACAAAATTGGCAATTTATACCCCAACAACACTATCATTTGGTACAAGACAAAAGCAGGCATTTAAGAAATATGATAACCACCCCCTTAAGCGACAGATAATATATTCTTGCAATAAAAAGATAATCAGCGAAGACAAAAGTCAAAATAAAATACCAAAATAAACGTTAAACAGAGCTATTGATTTTACTTAAGAATTGTTTTCGACACTTATTTTAATGGGTAAATGAACAGAAAGCACAAAATGTAAATTAATAAATGTTTCGATAAGTAGTTTAAAGACGTAGTGAAGTATAAAGATTATGGGTGAAATTTTAGTGCCGAGCAAAAACAATAAAAATAATGTTTCCAGTACTTTTTTATTTCAATAATTTGAATGACTTGTTTGACCTTTAATGTCTTTATGTCTTTTTCTTTGTATTTTTAAAAACCCACATTATCAAGAAACTCCCAGTTTGAATATTTTACAATCATCACAAAAATCCATTTACATTTGTCTTTCAATTTACTTTGTCTTTATGTAATTCATTCTCCTACAGAGCCACAACAAATGTTAAAAAATGTTACACTTTTAACGATGTGTCTGGGGAGCACAAATATTTTTTGAAATAAATATTTAAAAATAGTCATACTAAAAAATCTGTTTAAAATGTTTAAAACTTGTTGTAATTGATTTAAAAGCTACTTGTTCCATGTCTTATAATGATGCAAATGACAAAAATTATGCTAGATGTTAAAGACAAGGGTGACACAAAGTGTTCAGTGTGAAAATTGTAAAAGATTTTTTTTTTTTTTATGTAGATAAAAAAAATTCTAGACAAAAAGACAACATCTTTATATAATAATAAAGCTGTTGTGATTAATTATGACAGTCATTTTTATTATTAGAGCTCACTTTAACTTCCCCAAGGCGTTATAATTATTTTTTATTTGTGCTGGTCTGTTTTATGATGCGTATACGCCTTGGTAGTTCACAAATATTGAAACAAATTGTTAAGATGGTGAGATTAATGTTTAAATAGCAGTTGAAGGACACTCTAAACAAACATTATGCTATTTATGGGGTTGTATTTAAATGTAACAAATTTAACATTTTCCTATAAAATATTTAATGTATAAAAAAAAGAAATATTTTTGCTTCCATTAACTAAACCTTTCTACATAATATTGTGTTACTTATACAATGATAAAACTAACTGACAATGATAAAATGTTTTGGCTCAACCATAAAATGTCTTTAAAATGTTCAATAAAATGTTTTTAGGGTTTTTATTAATTGATTTTACTTAAACCCCTAAACAATGTAATTAAAAAATATTGATATAATTTTTCTTAGAACCCAAACACCTGCTTGCATACGTTTTTTTATTTGCTTATTGCAAACATAAAAGCAGAGTTAAAGAATTTTTCCTTTAAAAATTTTGTATAAAGTAACCATTTGTATGAAGACTCCCTAAACAGTTTTCTAATGTTGCTTATGAAACTTTTACACAATGTTCAATATATTTTTTTACTCCCTTTTTGTCCATTCCTTGAAAAGGTCCACCTTAATTGAAATTACAACAAGTTGTGGTACTTAATATTATCTGTTGATTTTGTTGTACTACTTTTATTATACTTTTTAAGTTCAAACTTTAAGTGTTAACTGGCATTCTTGTTACAACAAATAAGAAAAATGAATTTATGTACTAAACTTTATATAAAATAATTCATTGATGGTAAAGTTTCTTTGCCATAAACTTAAAAACTTATTAATTATAACTCGAAGAGATGTTTAATTAAAAATCCCTAATCCTTAAATAAACTCAATAAACAATAAAATATTTAGAAGGGTCTAAAATACAAAAACTTTTTTTGCCTTGAGAAAAAGTTTGAAATCTTGATGAAAAACATACAAGTTTTTCGAAAAGACGTTTCATTATTGATGTATTTTGCTTCAAATGTAGTAAAAAACATTATTAAAAGATTTTCTTAAAGAAAAAAAAAATTTTTTTTAAAAGATCTTCGATACTTTTAATGTATATTTTAGCTTAACTTAATAAGCTTTTAAAAGCAACTGCATTTAACTCCAGTTAATACCATTAAAGTTGGTTAATTATGCAAAGCAATAAACAGTAATATTTTTTTCTTACTACAAATTAAAAGTGAAGCATATTTTTGGGTAAATTGACTTACCTTTTCAATTAAGTACATTGCATTTTATTCGTCCTGTTAATCATATGATGCGTAGCCTTTAGTTAGGAAATACATGTTGAGGACCTAAAAGAAAATATAGGTTGAAACGCAAACAAATAAAATATAGTAGAATACGCAAAAGTTTGGGTGGTAAATAAAATATTTAAAATGAATTATTCAAAAAACACTTAAAAATTAAAACAAAAGTTACATGAAAAAACCAGCAACAGCAAATTTGCTTAGTTACTTTTATAAAAAAGTAATCTATTTATTTTGAAAAGAAAATTGTATTGCTTTTTCTTTCCGTCTTCTTTTAATTTATATTCAACTAATTTAAAGCACATTTGCTTGCCGTTTCTAATTGAGTTTTTCTTTCTTATTTTTATGTTGCTTTTACATGTACAAAGATTAAGGATTGTTGCAAATGTTTGCATTCGCATTCACATTTAAAAATTATTCTCTTATCTAAGGTATTTGTAATCACATTCGCATTTGCTAAAATTTATGCAAATATTTAAAGCGAAAACTTTATAAGATATGGCAACTTGTTTTGGGTACAAGTTTATTAACCAACGTCTAATGATTAATTCGGTAATCTGGCATTCGTACACCCTTAACAGAAGTACACATGAAATTAAAAAAAAATGCTGAAAGTATATTATACTATTCTGCTTGGGGAGATTTTTTAATTGTTCTTTAGCTTTGCCTTTTGCGAACATGTGTCCTTTTACTGCCAGAAAATAAAATAATCTGCACAGAATACTTCGTTAGTTAATTTACATAACGATGCTGAATAAAATGCAAAACTTAAAATCCAGAGAAAGCAAAATTTAATAAAATGTTATTAGAATAAAAACTTTACAATAGTAAAAGGATTTGCTTTTTAGTTTTTCACTGCAGCTTCTAACATTGATATATCATATCATAATAATAATTTTTGAGCCTAAGAATATTAGTCCACTCTTCTGCTAAATTTGGCCAAATTGTATTGTTAATTATAAAGATTTTATATAAACATGAAAATTTTTAATAGTTTTCCTTAGCGAGGGGTAACAAATTTTAAAGGTTACTAGTGAAATTAGGCAGACGCTGTTCTCGTTTTTTCTTTAAGGAAAATACATAGATTCGGATTAAAAAATATTTAAAAAAGATTTAACCATTTTTATTTAATAAAAACTATAAGGTATAGTTTTTAAATAAATAAAAAAATGTTGTCTTTAATTTTAATATAAACGTGTCATTTACACGCACAAAGTGTCGTTGAAATCAATTGACAACTTTCCGCTATCAGCATGTGTTAACAGGTAAAAGTAAGATTTGTTTTATTAAGATTTTTTTTCTGTTTTTTTTATATACTTCATTGTTGCTATGAATTTTTCTTAAATTTATAGTAGTTAATATTTACTTGCCACAAATATTTGAAACCTTTCTATTCCAATGAGCATTTCTTTTGATGTTTTTGCACTTGACATATTGACAGCAAGACATTTGTCAAGGAAAATTTTATAAGAACATTTTATATATTTTGTTGAAATTTCATATATAAACTAGAAATGAAATCAAATAATTAAGGGTTCAAAAGAAAAAAGGAAAACTACATGAAAAACCAAGCTATAGCATAAAAAGAGAAAGCAAAAGCAGGATAAGAAACAAGTTTGTCAGTAAAATCTAAACTTAGTCTGACATGTTACAATAATTAAATAAGCAGCAACAGTTTTTATATTTTCCTTCACGTTATAATAATATTATAAGTGTTTATTAAATTAAACAAGATTTAGTTAACAAAATTAGTTTAGGTTGGTGTTAGGTCATCAGCTTCTGCTAAAACAAAATTTCCTCATTAAAAATACATATGTACATGTACGTCTCTTTTCTTAGGAACAATTCCTTAGGGTAAACATGATATGTTTTGCCGAATAAAACTGAAGTTAATATACATTTTTGGTATTTTTGTCAATATTCTTGTCATATGAAAAGAAAACAGCAAAATAAAACCAACAAAAGTCAACAACAGCTTAAAAACATTAATGTACTTATCTCAAAGTTTAAACAAAGTGATGTTAGTTCCACCAAGGCAAACACAGCAATACAAGAGTCACTAAGCAAAGTAATTAAAATATTACCCCTATTGTTCCGCTGTTTATATACAAATAAATAAAATAAATTATCAGATTCCAAAATATGCTGTATGCAGTACTTTATTGTACAAATGTTTTAAAATTATAATATTTCAGGACACTCTATATTTCATATATAAAATTTGTATTATTTTTTTTAGAATAAAATTTTTTGTAGAAATAGAATAGAAAGAAAAAGTGAAGTTGTCAATTCACTTTTTCTTTCTATTCTATTTCTTCTTCCTTCACATAGTTGTATTTATGATTTGTCACTGACATAAGTTGTCAAGTGATCTTTAAAAAATATACAACTAAGTTTAATGCTGCAGAAAACCAACACTTTTTTTGGGGCTAAAAAAACTTTCAACTTTCAACTAAAATCCAAAAACTTAGTTTAAAGAAAACTGGAAAATAAAGAAAAAATGTAAAACGAAAAAAAAACTAAATTATTGAGCGTGCAAGTGTTATTTGCATTCTTTAAATTTTATAGCAGACGTTGATTATGTGGAGAGATAAGTGATGCATAACTTTCAATTAAATGAGAACAACAACATTAATACTCAGAAAAGCCAAATTGCAAAAAACTAGTTCTATTAATTATATTTTATTTTGTTTATCTTTCTTCTAAAAAGCCCAGCTTGTGGTGCACAAAGTAAATCCCTGTCATATCACTCATTCGCCTTCATTGCCTTAAATAATTAAAATCACTCAAACGTTAAATTCAAATTAATTGTTATATATAAAAAATAATATTATTTATAGTAGTTCTTAGTTATTTTTTTTAAATATTTATGAATTAACATTAATTTTTTTTTTATTTTACATGCATTTAATTTATGCAAAAAAGGAAAATCATTTCAAATCTTTTACACTCATAAATTATAAAAAACCTATTTGTTTACTGTACGCAATTAGCTATTAAATGTTTATACAACACAAACCAAGGGTATAAGATAAAAGTTGAAACTTGTATACAAAGTAAACACAGGTGCTGAACAAAGTTCTCCTCCTAATAATAGACATTATGATAAATATGTTTAACAAAACACACAAAAGCACTATATATAAAATACAACAAATTATATTTAAAACCAATGGCAAAAAGAAGTGTTTGGTTTTTAAAACCATTTTTTCAACTTCTCGAACAATTTTCATGATTTCATTATAATTAATACTTTTTTGCATAGAATCTTATTATAAAAAAACATTTTTCTTTTTATCAAATCCTGCATAAAATTGAAAAACTTGTTTGACTTTGATTTCTAAATTATATTTGTTTGTGACATTTAACTTTCCTCCGTTTTTAAAAATACAAAGAGAAGAATGAGCAGGAAAAAAATATGTTAGATAAAATTGCATTAAAAAAAATATTTTCTTTGTTGAAAAGTTAGGCAAATAACTAACGAACTACAGTAAATAAAGGGTTTTCCAAAAAGGGTGGATTGATTAAGAATAGAAACCAAGTTAAACTAAACGCAAGTAATACTTAATATAAGAATGATTTTAAACGAATATCGATTCAATATGCTCCGAGTTTGTAAATGAAGACAAGGATCCAACAACACGCCTTAGGTGTTCAAATCATGGTACCTTTAAAAAAAAGTAAACAGAAATTGAAACCGTTCAATGTCATGTTGCAATTGCTGTATGGCCCGCACGTATTTAAAATGCGCTTTAAAACTAAAGGAAACCCTTTTGGTTAAGATTATGGCCTTATTTAGCTGCTTGAAAGCCCATTCAGAAAACGAATTATGTCATTTGTGACGAGGAACTTAAGCTTCCACGACAGCTGGATATTTTTAGGGTAAACAGTATGAGTGACAAATTCGTCAAACTAAAATCTAAGATCTTTATGCATATATCTACGGATAACAGTTAACTGCTTATTTATTTATTTAAGCAATCGGTATAAAATTGTCCACTAAATGCTGTAAAATCTAAGTAAAAAAGTAATATTTGTCAATAAATAGGCACAATGTTTAAAATATTAACATTTTACTTTATGTGATTTTTAAATCATGTATTTGTTTGTGGGATAATTTACTAAATTATAAAAAAAAACAGATTAAAAAGTTTGTACTGCCAATCAATGTCCACCTACTCCTTTTGAAACCCCCTTTTTAGTTTTTACTACAAGTTCTTCTATTCCAACAGAAAATAAACTTTCAAATATTCATCTTTTGTTAGATTTAGTGGAAGAAGTTCATAAACTGCAAAACCCTACTGAAGTCAAAACTAAATAAAGTTGAATAAAGTTTTTTGAATTGTTTGTTAAATATTTGTTGTCAAGTTTAAACGAGCTTTGATTTGTGCCTTTGAGAAACATTACAATTCAAAAAATAAAAATGAATTGCAATATATAAAGTTACGACGAAGTTTTAAAAAATCTAAATTCATTTTTTATATTGAAAAATTCAATAAAATAATATTTTATAATTAAAATTATATTAATTTATATAATTCTTCCTATGATTCATCATCTTGTTCCTCGTAATTTGTTTGTAAATTGGTTCTTGACATTTCCCTATTTTTGTTTCTTCTAGTTTTTTTAATTTCCTTGAATGTGTAACGTCTTCATGGTCATTGTTGATAGAATTTATAACGACCATTTTGCGCCTTGTTGCAAAAGAAAAATTCACTGAAGAAATTTTTATTTGTATAATTATGCAGTTTAATGAAGCAAATAATCGGCCATGATAAGCATTTGATTAAAAATTTTTCTAGCAAAATTCAAATATGAATATGTTCGAAATTGTGTAGTACAAATTAAATGGATTTTTACAAAATGAAAAAAGAAGTTTTATTAAAGCAGACATATGAAGAGAGGATATGAGTAATTAAAATCAATCAAGCAAAATCTTAAATCATGGCCTTTTTTATGGCAGTGAAGTAGTGAATGGTAAAGTAGGCAATTCTCTTATATTTAGTTGTAGCTAAAGTGTAATTTTCATATTTATAGTTTCTTTTTTCTTTGTTATTTAACACTAAAGTTTTTCAGACGTTTTGTTTTTTCCACAATATTTTGCCATATCAAACACGCCTTATACATGAACTGTTGGATCATTCATAAAAGTACTTTATTCAGATTAAGTGTCTGGGTAGCAACAGATGACAGAAAGTAAAATACACTGTAGTACTTATAAGAAGGGCAGGGTAACACCTTCTCTCTTCAGCATCTTTACAAATATATGTCGTATGCACTAGTTACAGTTCTTTTTTTTATTTACCACTTAAACGTTTAATGAATGACTAAGTTGTCATGTCTTATTTAAGTGCATACTCAGTGAGTCGCTAAGGTAAGTATTTCATGTCTGCCTCATACAAAATAAGTATGACTGTCAGAGAAAATCAATGCTTGCAACAGAATTTTAAACCTTAAACATTGATTATTTAAAATGTTGGCATTTCAAGTTTATACTGCAAAAGATTAAAGCTTAAATAAATAACTATTAATAATCAATACATCAGAAGCATTACATTTTGAACCATAAGAATAATCTGAAAAGTTCTTTTACAAACTTTTTAACAAATTTCTTTATGAAATATGTATTTAAATTGTCTTTTTAAATTTCTTTAAAAAAAAAAATTTAATTTAAATAACCTGACAACGCATCAGCGTCAGAAAAAATGTTGTTAATTTATTACTTTACTAATATATACCCAGAAAAAACTGGGTAATGACTTGCTCTTACTCAACAATATAATTTTCAATGAGTATTAAATACCGTCTGCATTACAAAAAAGTAGTTTTCTAATAACAAAATTATATTGTGAAACGTAGTAATTTATTTATCAAATATCTAAAAAAAATTAAATGCTGCAGATACTTTGGCTTAAAGAATTGTTAGGAGCCGCTTTAATTAGTTATTATAATTCTCGTTTGGGTTAACATACTTTAAGTATAAGTGATTAAATTTTCGACAGGTGTTTATAAATTTAAACGGCGGTTTTCAAACCGTCTCTGAAGGTTTTTTTAAGTGTTTTTGTTAAACGACAAAAATGTTAGGAGCCACTTTAATAAGTTATTATAATTCTTGTTTGGGTAAACATACTTTAAGTATAAGTAATTATTTATTTGACGGATGTTTATAAATTTAAACGGCGGTTTTCAAACCGGCTCTAAAGGTTTTTTAAGTGTTTCTGTAAAACATACCGTACAGATAATAACAACCCTCAGTTTTTTTCTTAGAAAGCCGAACATAAACATTATTGATAATGAGTTCTGTAAGCCCATACAACCAATTGGATATTTTACTTATTAAAAGCAAGTATGTAGTTATATAAAATTAAAAAAAGACTTAAATAATTCCTGATTTATAATTTAAAGGACTGCTTTGTTTGTTCATATTAAGTAGTTACTTAATGACATTAAAGTAATGACTTCACAAAATACCTATTTGTTAACGAGAGTGGTGATGACTTATGTAAGTCTCTATTTGCAAGCGGGCCAGATAAATACTTGTCTCCAATGGTATCGCCGTGTTAAAGTAATGGGTCAAAATGCCAAAAGGTAAGTAGTGCAACTACTGTATTTTTATCATTTTAGCTCAATACAAAGCAATGCTAGTTTTTGCTGGGTAGGTACTGCCCTATAATTTAATTAATCAAACTGCTTTTTCCTGAATTAAGAAAAAAGCATTCAGTGCAAATAATCCAAATAAATTTAAAATAAATGTGTTGCGTATTAACTATCCACTTAAGAGAATATAAACGTATTTAATATTAAAAATAGTAGACCGCAGAATTAACAAGATAATCAGATCTTTAATCCTTCATATAATTCTTTATTAACATTTTTTAAGTATTTTTTTCTCCCCTCTCCATAGTTTCTATGAACTGGAGACCACTTTGGTATTTCTACGTATTAATACATTTCATTGCACTTATAAACTAAATGTTCTTTTTACTTTATGCCCTTTTGCCATTATCTTGGGTAATAATGTTTATTATCTATGACAGCAGAATATCAAAAATAAAACAGAAATTCATTTTGTTTTCAAAAAGTACCTCAACACTAAAAGTAGTTTCCTTAGATATTCTTCCAACCATGAAGTAATCGATAAAAATGATAAAGTTATAGTGATCCAGATATTTCCCTTGAGTTACGTTGATTTCAACTTATACTTTTTTTATTTAACAATTCCTTTTTGATTTTAAAGGTTGTAATGATTTATAACATTAATTTGCTTTAGCTGCAATAACTTATGGTAGTGGAGGATATAAACAGAAACGAAAGCAGATTATAAAACGTATTAGAAATAATTGAAATGTTTATACAAAAGTGGAAACTATTTATTGCAAAACAAATACAAGCTCTAGTGGCTAAACTTTATTTAGTTAAAGGACTAAACAAAACTTTATAAAATAGTGCTATATTTGATATGTAATTATTAATGCTTTTAGATTTTTCTACTGAAACAATTTTATGTGTTTATTAATCTTAAAACCTTAATTTAAGTAAAAAATAGAGCTGAACCCTTTTGTGGCGTTGCTATGAAGAAATTATGTATCATCTTTTCATATGACGGTCAAGCACCTCTGTCTATTAATTACGAACCAAAGTTAGTGGTTTCAATACACTGATGATCAAACTTTTATTATAATTAAAATAATGTTTAGTTTGATTTCAGATGTAACTAAGAAATAAGAAGTTTGTTTTTTAATAAATGGAAAAAATATTAAAAGGGTATACCTTGGTACAATTACAATGCTTTTGAAGTAAATCTCTGGGGAAAAGTTAAAGAAAAGACCCAATTATAACTTATTTTTTGTACCTTAATATTTAATATTTAAAACATTTTTTTTTTCAATTTTTTAACTTGTCTTTGTGTTTTTTTTCTGTTAAAAAACCTTAGGAAAATTCGTTACAAAAATAAAAGTTTATAACTTTAAATTACTTTTTCCCTTTTCATCTTTCAAAATGAACTTTTTCACTTTTTTTAAAGTCACTGACTGACACAAGACTGTTACTGTAGTCAAATGATGTTAATTTTTTTATTTCGCTGGTATATTTAATTTAAATTTAAATTTTATATTTTTTAATATTATTGAACAAAACTTATTTATATGATTTTGCATTGCTAGTAATCAAAACATTTCTTCAAATAGAATTTATAAAGAAAATATTTTTTTTTTATTTTCAAAATTAATATTTTATATATAATCATGTCTGTAATAATTTTAAAATTAAAAGACCAAAACCATTAGTCCTTGGGTACATCTTTATCATTGTTTTTTTTATTTAAAGCCCATCGAATCATTGTAAACTATTTGTAAATAGAAGTTTTCTTCATTTGAAAAAAATTCAAAAGGTTCAATTCAATTTAAAAAAATTCAAAACCTTATGATATATTGATGCATAACATTTTTTTAAAGGATAAAACAATTTTATTTATGACTATAAAAAACGGGAATCTGAAAACCTTTTTACCTATTTTATGCAGAATCTACTTAACTACACTACGCTTAAAAGTCATTCCCTGAAATCTGCCGTGAACTTTTCTTTTTTTTTTGCTTTTTTTCCACTTTTAAGGCTTATTAGCTTAGTTACAGC
>NDXZ01021326.1:0-12429 GCA_003055125.1 Paykullia maculata
GATAGCTTTCCGCACAAGTGCACCTCTGCGAAATACCCCATCCCCCTTATATATAGATTAAGCCTTTATAATAAGCAAAAACTTGTTTCTAATGATATCTTATTATATTCTACGATAATTAAAACCTATTTTTTTCTTTTTTGTACTAACTAAGGTTTTAAATCAATTAAAAATTTTATTGTCTTATTTATTTATCAATTTTCTTAACATTTATGAAAACTAGCATTCATGAAAAAAGCATTAAGTAATTATTTTCAATAAAAAACAATCTTGGAATATATGCACTTATATGCCTGATGTGGTGCTATATTTTTGACAGCATCTGTATTTTCATGTAAACAACTATATATAAGAACATCTTAGATATGCTTAAAATTAACACAAATAAGTATGATTAATAAAAAAAAAATTAATTGTTCTAAATTCTTGAACTGAAATTAAAATTTTCTTCATATATGTATGTAATTAATATACGAATAAGAAATTTCATTTTAGAATAAAAATGCGCAAATTAATTTAAAAAAAAATACATATGTACATTATTCGTTAGTAAACAAAGTTGTAAAAAAAACAATTTTATTTAGGGGGCTTGTCCACACTTTTAATTGAAAATGAATTAATTATAATAAATAAATAATTTGTATTCTTTAATGGTTTTTCCGCACACAGAGGCAGCAGGAATGCAACGGCGGTAACACATTACTTTCCGATTAAATTTTAAATAATTTTTTATATAAAATTGTGCTTTTGTTATAATGTATATATGTATATGTATGTATGTATATACAAAACACAAGCAGTGAGAGAAATTGCATTTAATTAATAATAATTTAAAAAAAATAATTGTACAACAACCAAGAACACCATACTTGGCTATGCCGAATCTTGTTTACCCTCCAACAATAAATAGCACTTCCAAAATGTTTTAATTAAAAGACAAATCTTTAAATTTTAACCATTAATAAATCACTTTATCGAAATTTTTTCTAGATATCGAACTTTATATATGTATAATATGTATATGTTCTCCTACGTTGTCCGCAGAGTAAAAAGAGTCAAAATGTTGTTTGTTTTTGGATTCGATTTTTAATTGAAATATTACGGGAAGTTAGAAATGAAGAAGATACAATGTACAATAGAAAAATATAGATGAAAACAAATTGGTGTCAGTAAGTTTTTTCAGCAGTCTCCAGCTACAACATTTGCAATAAAATGTACAATATTTTAAAAATATTTTTGTTGTCTTTTAAACAAAAACGTTCTAAAATATGTAATAATAACTTGTGAGCTATCGTAATTAATCAGCGCCGCTTAAGGCAAGCCGTAGAAAATATTTGGCAGCCGCCACGAATCTATGGACATTTTTCAATAGGCAGCCATCGACAAAAGTGGTCGGCTCAGGTCTCTGCCAATTGAGTGGTTGTTATAACGTTTTTTTTTTGTATTAAATATTTAAAAAAAATTACGTTTACTTCATATCAAGAGCTTGTGGCCAAATATTTATTTAAATGTGATTCTTTAGCAAATAAAAAGGTAAAATTAATGTAACTTTACCCTGATATCTACGTAGGTTTTAGAAATTTGTAACACTGTGGTAGAAAATATTTATTTTCATTTCTTTTAGCTGAATAAGTTATAAAATGGTATTTTTAGCCATCATTTTTATTACTGTACATAACTTAAAGGCCGATTTTTTTTAGATGGTCTTGAGAGATTATTTTGGCTTGAATTTTACCAAATCAGACATTAAATAAACATCACAAGTTTTTGTTTAGGTTTTTTTTCACAAATATTACCTGAATATGTATATTTTTTTAATTTGTGATACCGCTTTCATCATACTTATAACTTTTTAAACTATTTTAAAGAAGAAATGACGTCAATTTTTCAGCTAAAATCACTTTCAAATTTAAAAATAACTTTTGTCAAAATTTTATGATTTATGACCTAATTTTTATTAAGGCTTGAGTTCATTAAAGCTTTTTACCTGTGAAGAAAGACAAAATTACTTAAGCATTTGAAACGTTGGACACAGTTGATGTTTTAGTTTTAAAAAAAACCCCAAATTCTAAGAATGCACATTTAAATTTTTTTATGAATTTATAAAAATAATAATAATGATCATCAATTGGTCTTGGCACCCTTTTTTAATAAGACAAAGAAAAGAAAACCAAACTTCACAATTATATTTTATTTAAACATCATCATTATAATAATGTTAACTTCATGATTAAAATCGACTTAATTTTGGAAATTAGCTACGTGTGTGACTGTTGATGATCATTATGATATCTATAGGTTGATTGGGCATGTTGGGCATTTATTGTCTTGATTAGTTGCCAATTTATGTGATTGTCGGCAAATGTCTTCTTTTGTACAATTAAACATCGACATCATCAACGAGAATATTATGAATGATGGATTTTAATTGTTTGCCTGCGTGTCGTCAACTGAATGAATGTGAGTTCGATGATGATGGTGTTGTTGATGATATTTATTTTAATTTAGTTTCAATTTATGATCTATACACGAGTTAATTGTTATTTATTAAAAAGTTTTATTTTTATACTTAAATGAAAATATTTTGATTTGTTGTCGCTTCTCTAAAAGTTATGCTAACAAATTTTTTTATATAAAATTTTTTTGTTTTGCCACTTCTTTAATATGCTAAGAGAAATATTTTATGTACATACATATGTATTGCATACATACATACATATATAAATACGCAAAAAAATAAAAATTAGACATGTTTAATAATTCGTGTAGAAAAAATTTTTTTATTTGGCCTGGAGAAAAGCAAAATGCACAATTCTAAATCTAAAAGAAAATATTTTTAAAAAGAGACATTTGATGCCAAACTGAAACTTTAATCCAGGCATCTTTGTATTAAAAGTCACAGAGTTTTGACTTCTTTAAGTACTGCTTCAATTTCTTTTTTTACCCATGTATGTACATATAACTTGTTTTTTATATATCACATTTATTAAATTAATAAGCCTAATTATGATTTTAAAATTAAGCTTACAAAAGGAAACGAGATAAGTGTAAGGGGAATATGCATACATATGTACATACATAATTGGTATGTATTTGCAAACAATTTTACACACAAACTTGAATTTTGAAGGATATTTTTCAGCGACGCATATACCGGAAACCAAATTCGCTTGTAATAGTCTAATAAATTGCTACACGCTTTTTTTTTGCGAGGCTAATAAAAACTTTAAAAGACGTCATCTTGCCAACAAATAGTCTTTTTAAAAGTTTATTTTTTTGTATGAAAGCCATTAAAACCTGACATGCTTGTTTATGATATCAACAAATTTTTAAGAAGCTAATTGGTAATAAAACCGATAATATATAAAACGATAAAGACAATAAAAAAAACTTAAAATTATGCAAAGGCTTCTTTGCAAAAAAAGCCAAGCGTATACTTTTTTTTAACAATAATAATCATAATAATAATTTGTTTTTTAAGTTGGGGCCCTATGCTCCTTAAAGGATCGACAGGAATATGTGTACATATTTATAATTTGTTTTTTGTTTTCAGTCTCTGTTCGCACGGATGTCAGATCTGGAAATGTGTTAACAATGAACTGACAATAAAAACTTCACATGGTAAATTGTCAGTTCACATGGTTGTAAGACATTTGTCAGAGAAACTGACACTTTTATTGTCAGACAATGGTCCGACAAAAACTTTATCTGACGATATTGTCAGTCGAATAATTGTCAGTTTACAGTTGTCAGTGTATTTTATAATTTGCAAAAATCGTTGATAGGTATATCGATATGTTTTTAACTTTATAGACATATGTACATATGTACATATGTATGTATATCGATCAAAACCGATATTGCTTCAAAATATCTATATTATATAAGTACATACATATGTACATCGATATATAAACTAAGGTTCTATTAGTAAATATATTTTGAAAATTTGTTTCTGCGACAAAAATAAAAAACACCTAAATAAATACTTCCAGTTTGAATTCAAATTTAACATAATCTTATTTTGTAGCAAACATTTAATAATGTACATACATATATTTAAAGAGGGTCAGAAAAAACTCACAACTATTAAAAACGCAGCCATGTCAATATCAAAGGGAATTAATTTAAAGGTTGCCAATAGTACTGAATAATTTTGAATTCTTTATTGTAACCACAATATTTTTAAAAAAAGTATCCACATATCTACATATGTATGTATGTATGTTTGTAAATGTGATATAAATAAAATAACTTTAATAAAAACATAAGATAATAACATGAATTTTTTTAAAATGCAGAAAAACTTTCAACATTCCAAAAAAAATTGCAAATATGTAAATGTTTAATAAGAGTAATTTTTAAAATAATTTATAAACATTTAATCGTTTCAAGTAGTCCGTGTATATAATATTTATTAAAAGATGTTGTTTTTACAGTGATAGTGATCAGATGCGGAAAGTGCTATATCTCAACGTCATGATGCAATTAAAAGACCATTTAATTTTATGCAAACGATCATGCCACATACAAAGTATGTAGTATATAATTGGATATGTGGATATGTTGTTATTGTTAGTAGAAAACTAAAACAATGAAAATTGTAAATGTGTACCAGCCTTCATTTAGTTGTAGTTGTGTAAAATGCACGAAAAAATAATAACAATAACATATTCGTGCGCAAGTGTACATAGTTGCCATACTTAGAGCAAATACATATTTAGATTTGCCACAGAAAAATATTTTTTAAATTTTGATTTGATTGCCATTTTGTATTTTTTTAATTATTATTTGTAACGAATCTGATATACCCTTGTAATAAATGTTTTTTTTTTTGAACTTCTTCTATTTATGATCTCAGAAAATTTGATTTTCAATTTAATTTTATGACAGTTAAGCATTTGTTTACAAAAACTGTTTCCAAGGTTTTGATCTGCAGGCAAAAAGAAAACAACAAAATAATTCAGAGTCTAAGACAAAGCGTCAAAATGATTAATCAAATAAATAAAAATTTAAAAAAAAACCAATTATATTAAGATAAAATATTATTTTTAGAACTTATTGAGAATTTCTGGGAAACGAAAAACCTGAGGGTAACCCTCGATTGGTGTTTACTTGTTAGTTGTTTAGTTGTATTGTCTAATGCCTGAATGCTGTTGCATTGTATTGTTGAGTTAACAGCAACCAGTAACATTCAACATAGGAGGAAGTAATATTGCAGTGTAAACTAAAGTGTTTATACCACCTGGTTTCATACAAAAACAACAGCAATTTAATATAAACATAGTACATGTTATATACACCCATACATACATACTTATTAAGAAAAAACGTATTTTTGCTATAACCAAGTCTTTTTCAGTTAAAGACTTAAATGATGATGATAATTTTTTTCCTATCACAAGCATCAAAACTATGTTATACTTATAACAATACATGTGTGGTAAAATAACCCGCTTGTTTTTAACCTGGTACGTTTTAGTCGTTCGTTCAGTGAATTTTAATGATTAAGTTTTGTTTCTTTTGTTGTTGTGTATAAGTATAATTATTCGCACGTTTTTACACATACATATGTATGTAAGTGTAAAATCTCTTTGGGGGGTACTTGATTGAGAAAATTAATCATGGGTAGAAGTTATTAATTTTTCTTGTTTAATTTTTCTTTCTCTTTTTTTTCGTCAGTTTTAACAATTAACAAATATTAATCGTTTTTAGTAACCGCATTTTTTATAATATTTCTAAAACGAGAGCAATCAGAAAAGTTTTTTATTTAAGTCATAAACACTTCAACGTGTTGCACTTTCTGTGTTGCACTAATGAAATGCGCTTTCTTTTTCACTAAGTAAATACTTTACGGCCGTATTAAAAAAGACTTAAAATTGGGATATAGGCCGTTAAAAAGAATGCCATAATGTTGTATACAGAAAGGTTTTTAAATTAAATATAAAAACTTTTTTGAGATATAGGAAAAATTTTTTTTTTTAACGTAAATACACGCAGTGAAGGCTATATAAGATTGGGCACAGCCAAATATAGCGCTTGAATAACGATCTTTAACTAAAATTACGAATAAAAAATCTTTAGCATAGAAGAATAAGTTATTGATTTGAAAGTTGCCATATTGATTTTTTTTACAATTTGTCAATACGACAAATAAAATATTTTCTTGCTATTTTAAATTACACTTTTATTGAAAGTAATTTTTATACCCTTCACCAGAGATGACAAGGGTATATATAAGTTTGTCGTTCCGTTTGTAGTTTCTACAATATTCATTTGCGACCCAATAAAGTATATATATTCTGAATCCATATAGATAGGGAAGTCGATTTAGCCATGTCCGTCTGTCCGTCTGTTGAAATCAACTTTTCTCAGCCCCCCGAAGTCGTACGGACACGTTATGGGTATCAAACGATCAGAAATGTCCACGAGATTCTTGCTATTGAAAATCAGCAATAATCATATTATAATCCGATTATTAACGAGATATAAGCAAACAAAATTTTACACAAAAATGATTATATTTGTTTGTAAGATATGCCATGTGAGAAATTTGAAGAAAAAAACTTTTTTGAGATATAGGCAAAAAATTTTTTTTAACGTAAATACACGCAGTGAAGGCTATATAAGATTGGGCACAGCCAAATATAGCGCTTGAATAACAATTTTTAACTTAAATTACGAATAAAAAATCTTTAGCATAGAAGGATAAGTTATTGATTTGAAAGTTGCCATATTGATTTTTTTTCACAAGACGCTGCGCCGACAAAAATACTAGACGCAGGTCTCTTTTTAGAGCTGCTTTATTTTTATTTATTTTTAAAATAAAATAAGGCTTAATTAGTGTGTGACATCGTGATGGTAAACATTTATTTTACAATTATTTTGTTCTCTATCGTTTGATTTGTGTTTTAAGCTGATTATGATTTGAAATATAGCGCTGTTTTTATGTTTAATTTTAAGACATTTAAAACTATGACACCTTGCGAATCCACTTAATATTTTGTAACGTCACTATTTTCAAACTTGTCCCTTTCACAATTTTTACTTCATGTTTTACCTTATGGTGCAAACACTTTTAAAAACTTAATTATCGGAAAATTCCAGAATAAAAAACCCATATTTCAAACACGTTAATGTTTTTTAAGACGTATTAGTATTACATACATATAATGAAAATAAAATGTAAGTATGTATGCTTAAACGTATGTACATACATGCATATGCACATATGTATATAATTTTTATTGGTTTGCCACACAAAAACTCAATTAATATGTATATTGCCTGTTGCCAGTTTTTTATACATATAAGGCCAGATTTTTGCTTAAACAACTTTTGTTGTTTCTTATTGTTGCTGGCTGTATTGTTGCCAAAGCTGTTTTGTGCAGTTTCTTTGACAGCCATACAAATAACATTATTATTAGCACATACATTTAGCCATGATATTCTTTTGTATAGACAAGACAGAATTAGTAAACTACGAGTACAATCAGAAAAATCTTTCAAAAATGTTTAATATGTTTGTTGTTGACAGTTTCTGGAAAGAAAATTTTGTTAATTCAAAAAAGTGCTTTATTTGGCTTTGACAAATCTTATAAGAATAACAATTTACGATTTATTTATGGCAACTTTAAATGCTTAAACCTTACGATAAAAGTCAAAGGTTAGATGATCGTCTCTTTAGCTTTTCGGTCACTTTAAGATATCTAAACATCTGTCTGTTAACCTTCTTAATTTATCTATTGGCAAGTAACGGGTCTAATGGCGCTAAATTTTAAAGTTTCTAAGTTAAACATTTTTTTTATTGGAACAAATTTTATTTGTTTTATTTTTGCTCAAGTTTCTTTTTTTTAATTTCTTACCTATGAAGTAATAATTATTTGTATTTGTGATCATTCAAAGAAAATTTTAAGAAAGTAAGTTTTCCAACAGTTTTATTATCAGCACTCTTTGATCGTTAGATTAGTATTTTAAAATTAAGAGGGAAAAACAGACAGTCGTGTTTTTTTGCTTTTATCTAAGATATTTATGGGCCGATATCGTACAAACGGAATGACAAACTTGTATAATATATCATTGTCCCTCATGGTTAAGGGTATAAAAACGAAAACAAATTTTTTTTGGAAATAATTAAAAAAATATATTAATTCTACATTAGGAAATGTTTAATAAATTTTCAATTTCAGGTGAATTTTTTTTAAATAATTAAAAAAATATAAAAATAATTTAAAGAAACTTTCAATATTGTGTAAATTTTAACTTATAGGTCACACCTCGTTATAGTAAAAGAAGAAATTTAGTTGCATGAGAGTTTTACTTAATATGTATTTTTCTTTT
Organism: Paykullia maculata; assembly: GCA_003055125.1. NCBI lineage: Eukaryota > Metazoa > Arthropoda > Insecta > Diptera > Rhinophoridae > Paykullia > Paykullia maculata. The sequence continues at coordinate 8,341 of NDXZ01021326.1, forward strand.
TTTGTAGACTTAATAGTATGTAGGAATGTTTTTGTGTAATCGTGTTTAAGATGGCTGTTGCCTGATAGTTGGCTGGAACCAAGCAGTCTGAGTTGTTTAGAAAATCTAAATTTTTTAAAACTCAAGGTATACAAACATACATACAAATACATACATATATGTATATACAAACATACATATATGTTCACATATGTACTCATGTATGTACAACATGTTTTATGTTTGTATGTTAGCAAGTATATGGATAACAGAGAGTACAGTAACACTTAATATTAATTACAATAAATTTTGAAATAAATAAGATCTTTTAAAATAGTATGTACAAACATCAAACTAACTAAAAACAAGTAAGAGCGCTATATTCGGCTGTGTCAAATTTCCCTTTACTACGTGTATTTATGTATGTATTTACATGTCCGAAAGGTATTTAAAGTCTTAGAAAAGTTGATTTTTTTATGATATTAATTTAAGTCCGTATAGGTTTTTCGCCCCTTTGCTGATTCTGGGTCACATAGTAATATTTTTCAAATTTCCAAAAAAGGTATGACATTTTTGGAAAATTATTACACACAAATATAATAATTTTTTGCTTATACATACCTATCTCGAAAACAATTTTTTGCTCATATCTCAGAAATTTTTTTTAAATTCCCCAAAAGGTATGTCTTACACACAAATACATATAATTAATTTTTGTGTGAAAAAAATTAATTGTCGGATTTTGGTGATTTTAATAGCAAGAATTTTGGGGAAATCTCTTATTGTTTGATACCAGTAACGGGTGCGTACGACATCGTGGGGCTGAGAAAAGTTGATTTCAACAGACTGACAGACGGACATGGCTAAATCGACTTCCCTACCTATAAGGATTCAGAATATATATGTATATGTACTTAATGGGGTCGCAAATGAATACTGTAGAAATAACAAACGGAATGACAGACCTATACCTAAGTATGTAGGTATATACCCTTGCCACATAGTATGTTATGGGCACAAGAACGCGACTTTAATAGGTATAACATAAAAGGTTTTTATAATGTTTTGCACAAAATACTAAATGTTATTAAGATCTATTTTGCAAATTTACAGTCATATTTACTGCACAATACTGTGGATTTAGTTTATCAAGAGAAGGTGTGATATGCTTAAATTTATCACAAATTTTTTTTTTGGTGGTGTGTAATACAAAATTTCAGTAAAATATGTTTCAGATAATAAAACTTAAAATCCTTAAATTTTCATGTTTTTTTTTTTGTCTCTTAAATATGCCAATAAAATTTTAATTCCATTTATTTCTTAGAATTTTGACAATATATGTACGTTTTATTCCAGGTAATAACACAATATTTAGTTAAACTTTTTTTTAACAACTTTTTAAAAATACACAATAGGTATTAAGCAAATGTCTCATACCTCCCATTCATTTAATTGCAAAGCATTAAGTCGGTATAAAAACAATTAAATTATAATTAAAAACAAAAATAATTACAAACAATTTTAAATAAGAAGCAGAATTAACGAAATAATATAAAAAAGTGGGCGTGTATATACGTACAGACTAATGTATGTATAAACGAATGTACAAAAAAACCCGCAAAAACCAATCAGAACACACGAATACTTTTAAACTTGTTCGTTTGAAATTAAAATTACAACTAAACTAAAATATTTGTTTTTTTTAATATGACTAAGAAGAAAAAGCAACAACGACAACAAAAATCAATAGAATTTGTTTCTGTTTTCAATAGATCACTGATGGTATCTCTTTTTTATACCCTTCACCACAGGTGACAAGGGTATATATAAGTTTGTCATTCCGTTTGTAATTTCTACAATATTCATTTGCGACCCCCATAAAGTATATATATTCTGGATCCTTATAGAAAGGGAAGTTATCTGTCCGTCTATCCGTCAGTCCGTGTGTTGGTTGGAATAAAGTTTTCGTAGCTTCCGGCTGAGATATAAGCAAACAAAGACGACTGCCTCTTTTTTTCTTTTTTTTACACAAAAAAGTATTGTTTTGCAGCTTTGAGATAAACTTAAGATATATTTAAAAAATATAGGACCATTTGCCCAAATAGGCCACATATGATGAAGGGTATATAAGATTTGGCCCAGCCAAATATAGCGCTCTTACTTGTTTTAACACATGTTTGTTGCTGTTGTTCATTTTTTGTGATGAGTAATAATAATTTGATAAGAGTATTTGTTCGGGTATTTTCGGAAATTTCGTGTGATATCGCCAATTTTACTGCACAAAAACACCAGAAGTTTTTCTAGGTTTTTAATTGGAAATGTTTTTCATAATTTAGTTCCAACTCCCATTCTCGTGTATTTACAAACATCATTCGCCGTGATAGTTTCTAGAACACATTAAACTTTTTACACACACATAATTGTTAGTTATAGGCCTGTTGAATTAGTTGAATTTCGTTTTTGTCAAAACGATCGTTATGAGTTTATGTTATTTAAACTCTGTTTAACTATTTCATATTTTGGTTTTAAACCTTTTGTACCTTGTTAACAAGAAGACACAACAAGTTGTTGTACAAATTATACAAAAAGAAGAAGTCTATATCAATTCCATCTAAAAAAAGTGATTTATCCAGAAAATTTTCGTCTACATTTTCTAAAAAAGCAAAATGCAAAATTGAATTAACTCTCTAACATACCTGTTTATCTAAAATTATAACTGCCTATGTAGGTATTTAACTTTTTTTAAATCAAAAATCTTATTTCTAAAAAACAATCATTAAAAAAATATTTTTTAAATACCTAAATACTTTTTGACTTTATACATTTCTACATAAGTACACAGCAATGCAAATAAACTTCTGATTACACGTTATTGAAGGATATACAAAATTCGCACATCCACATATATGTAGTTATTTTACTTATTTATTAAAAAAACTTTATACATATTTATGTACCTATTCAAAAATGTTACGAAAGTTATAAATAAAATTCAGTTCTAGGTCCAAATTATAGAATTACATAGGTTTTGTACTTATGTATGTTTTACTTAACTTTTTCGAGAAACTGGGCAGCACTATTTCCATTTTTGGACTCAATTAACGTACTTAAGGGATATGCAAAGGCAATAACGACAATACAATTTTTGCTGGTTTGCCTTTTACGAAGATTTGTTTATGTTTTTATTACTATTCAGTATCGATATACAAATGTACATACATAAACATAATAAAACAAAACAAACAAACTACTTGTTGAGTTGTTAAAACATAAAAAAAATATAAATAAATCTTAGAAAAAACCACACTAAAGAAATAAAGAAAACTTAAAGCATTTGTATTTTACTGTATGTTTACTACATATTGTTTTACATTTAAAAAAATAAATCAACAAGTTTTTTATGATAGCAGCAGCAACAGTTAGTCACAGAATAACCTAAGTATGTCCCAAGTGTTGCCGACTTAAGTTTAGTGATTTGTCACAGACTTTAACATATTGACAATTAATCGCTATTTTAATGATTTTTTCTTCTACAAAGTGAAGATAATCAATGCAGCCTAATTTTTGTACATATATTTCTTTTTGATAGGCAGCACAAAAACAAATATGTAGTTTGCAAACCAGATGGCTAGCTTTCTGCAGGACACACACAATGCTGTTCGTTGTTCACTTTGATGAAATTATCCCATTAGTTGTAACGTTAACGTTAAAATGTTGATTGATTACACTAGTTTACAGTACATCTGTTGCCGGAAAAATTTTAGCTGCTGCTGACTACATATATTACACAGATTTCAAATACAGTATAAGTAGAACATTTTTATCAGCTCTAGTTTTCGAGACATAGCTTTATGTCCAAAATGAAGGCAGTGTCATGACATATGTTAGTATAACTCGAGGACGGCTTGTCCTATTCAACTAAAACAAAAATACAATAAACAAGTAAGTGCGCTATATTTGGCTGTGCCAAATCTTATATACCCTTCATTACGTGTATTTACGCAAAAAAAAAAAAAATTTTTTTGCCGATATCTCGAAAAAAAATTTTTTTGCCGATATCTCGAAAAAAAATTTTTTTTTTCTTATATCTCGAAAATTTTTTTTTAATTT
>NDXZ01021328.1:0-10505 GCA_003055125.1 Paykullia maculata
GCAGAGAAATGTTTTAATAATTAGAGAAAAACAAAAAACAATTGTAGCTTCTACTCCCAAATAAACTCAACATAAACATAAAAACCCATTTGATTGTTTAAAACATTTTAAAACGGTTTTTAACGTTTTTTTAAAGGATTTAATATATTTTAGCTTTAAATTATTTATAATTTTCTATTTTTTACAATTCCTCTGAAAACTCTATAATTTAATCAAGTCAATACAAATTCTGCAGTCATTAGTTAAATAAGTAGCTTCAACACTCACTTCCATACATCCGTCCGATTTATATTTATAGTCATGTTTTTCAAGGACATTAACATACTGGTCGTTAATAAACAAGATTTTTTAATGTATTTAATGACAATTTCTAAACGGTTGTGAGATAAATTTGGTTTATATCATGGTTTATTATCCCCACAAAAAATCTATGCTTCTGCCACTTCAGCTCAATTATTAAGGATCCTTAAGAGTAAAAAGAAACAACAAGAAGAGTCAGCAAAAATGATAATTTTATTAGTTGGGCAAGATAAAGATGTGTCTTAGTACAAGTTTGTTTGCCTGTTCGTTTTCATCGTTCTTTGCGTCTTTTCAAACTTTCCATTCACTAATAATCTCTAATGTGTTCACGCTTACTGTGAATTTGAAATTTTTAAAGCAGCCATAAAACAAACTTCCATTAAAAAAGCAACCAGAACGACGAGTCGTTTTAGCACTGACAGAATTAGTTAGTTGTATAGACATAGAGAGAGAGAGAGAGAGAGGGTGTGTGTAAGATGCATTGCGTTGAAAATCGATTTGTTAAGTTGCGCCTGCGCAAACAACATATCGACGGATAAGACAATGAGCGAGGAATAGAAAGAAGGCAAATGAATTGGTCATTTGTTTAGAGGATTTTCTGTGGTGGCTGGAGTTGGGTTTATGTTGGTAGCAGCATCGTAATCACCGTGAATGAAAGAATAATGAAATGTATTTACCAGCACCAGAACCAAGAAAGAAAACTGTGTTGCACAACTAACAACCATCATCATCATCTCAAGTAACATAAATTACGCATTTAACAAGATCATTTCAAAACTAACCAATGCAACAACTCAGAGATGGTAAAGACAACGTCAGCAGCAATAAAATTATATGTATAAAACAATATCTCATACGAATATACATGCATTCATAAATATGTTCATACATATATGCAACGGAATAAGGTACATATTAAGTAAGTTTAGTCTAAGCCTTAATGTTAATTCATGTATAAGTGAAGGCGAAAAAATTGCCATGAAAAGAATCTTAAAAAAATGTTGCAAAAGTAACAGCAGCAACGAGAGAATGATACGAAAGTATGAAAAAACAACAACAACAACACAATAAAGTTAAAAATCAAATTAGCGAATGTGTTGAAAATTAAAAACAAATTCACGGATAAATTGCATCTGCCAGATACGCAATTATTATGAATTCCAATGAATGCAAACAGCCAGCAAAGTATTGACTTAACATGCATACAAAACTCAAGACAACCAACCCTATACACAGGAAAGCAGTTTATTTACTCACAGATTTATGTTTGGTAAACCCTTCTTCGTCAGCTCTCCCCTAGCCGGAGAGGCCAGAGTACGTAGGAAGAATGTACATACATATGTATATGATCATTCACTTTACTTGTGCACTGCTGGCGAAAGAACCAGAAGTAGTTGATCACAATAAAATTTGTGAAACATTCTGAAGGCTTGGGAGTAGAGGAATCAACTGAGTATGGCCTAAAGGTGTTGCAATTTGATGTTCTTTAAGCGCGTTTTGTTAATTTTTGTGAGGTTTTTTTCCTTTACTGCAGACAAACATAAATAAATAAAAACCATTCCAATGAATTTTAGGATCATAAGGCGTTGCTGCACGCAGCCTGGACAGTGTAAATATTTTGTTTTAAATGATTCTGGCAAAAGTAAAACATAATAAAAAAAAAAACATGTCGAATTAACACGATACGAGTCACGTTATGTTACTTATGAATTTGTAACTCCACACACACAGAAACACACATGTCTATTTACACATTTTGAATTAGTGCTTGAAACATTTGTAAGATTATTTTTAACCGATCATTCAAATAGTCACGCCTTAGTCACTTCTCTTGGATAGTTGTGGGAATTTTATAACATTTATTTCATAAACTGGTTACAAGCGGTTAGTTGTGATAAGCTTTATTATTTTATGGTTTATAACCTGTTCTCCATAGAATTTAAAAACTAATTACAACCCAAATACAAATAATACCAAACAAATTAGAGACGTTGACAAGTCAAAACTCTACAGCCTACAATAATCCCAATGCATTTTTAAAAATTTTTAAATAAAAAAACGGTTTGGAAATGTCCAATATAAGTTGCAAAATTGAAAAAAATAATAATTTCAGGTTTTCACAATTTTAATGTAAAATCTCTTAAAGATTAGTCAATTAAAAACCGACTTAAATACACTTGAGTAGGTTAGGTCGACAGAAGGAGCCTCGAAGGGTCTCTCGTCCCTTAGGACATACACAAGCCCGTGATCGGCTTGTTTTGTGCTTCTTGGGGTGTGGGGAAAAGGGGGAAAAAGAAGAAAAATGAAAAAGAGATTGAGTGAATCGCACTGCCCATAAGATTTGAGTCATTCGGACAAACTTCCTTAGTGTTACCCACCCTACACCTCTTAGGTGAGCCACGTCCGGTATAGTGTCCTGAGACTTTTTCCGCCCAATCTTTTTGTAGTTCTCTAGGTTCACTGCCCGAAGTTTTCTAGCTCTAATCGCCAGATTATGTGCCCTATCGTCAGCACCGGACTTTCCTTTAGGCAGAGTAGGCAACTGCCTAGGGGCCCCGCTGTTACACTTGAGTAACTGATTAATGTCTTTTGTCAGAGAAATACCCTTTCGATACATTAGAAATTAAAATATTTGCATTTTCCAGATAAAAGATACTTTTTATTCTGATTGGCCATTAGGTATATTGTAATTTTTCTATGTATTTCGGCCATAAGAAGTTACGGTTTGAGCAGACTAGTTTCTTTTGAAGAAAGATACCTGCATATTAAAATGTTTGTTGGGAATATTTGACAGATAGTAATAGTGTGGTAGTGATAATGGTGGCAAGTGTTGTAGTAATATTTGTTTAAAAACGAATTTTATGAACCATTATCGAGTCCTGACAACAAACATACTCACTTTTTATGACTGCGAATAATTAAATATTTTCTGGGCCGTTTTTAATGTTGCAAGATTCCAAAGATTAGTTTTTTTTTGTTGTTGAGTTGTGGCTACAGTTAAAAACTTTGCGTCTACATATGTATGTGGGAGTGACAACAATTAAATGTTAAATATATGAATTGGCATGATCAAAAAACAATGAAATGAGTTTTGATTTTTCATAAAGTTTACAGCAAATGAATATGATTTAAATTTTATTCTCAATAATGCAAAAACCGTTTATGTTTTATTCTCTTAATGCAAAAGTTGGTGTTTGGAGTTCATATTGAAAGTGATTTTATTAAATATTTATGTGCCGTTTTTGTAATAAAAGTGAGTGCTTTGTGTAGACGTTTTACGTGCGTTTTGTTTTTGTTACAATAACAAAATACATTAAAAAATTTCACTCAAAATGCTCACTTGTATTATAAAAACAGCACATTTAATTTAAGTATGAGTCATTGTGATTCAAACTAATTTGATTTTTTAAAACTGAAAAAACTAATATTTGAAGTTATTTTAGGTAAAAAATTCTATAGTTTAGTCGATATTAGTTATTTTTGGAAAAACAGTTGCTAAACAGCCTACAAATTTATTCTACTAAAATAAATTGCCTTTCGTATTTTACAAATTTCAAAAGTGAAATAAATAATTTTTACCTTCAATTTAGTTGCGGTTTAGTTTAACAAAATTTCTGACAATTTTAACAAACATTTATCATTATTTCGCCAAAAGTCGTGGACAATTGTTTTAAATTGTTTCATCATTTTGGCGAAATAAAAGTCCATTCATCTTAATTTAATGCATTTAAACACAATTCGCACTTAAAGACGGCAGTGCAGAAAAAGGGAAAAATTCCTAAATGATTATACTTAATCCGGCAAAAATATGTTTGATTCTTAAACTTTTTTTCGCAGTTTACTTTTGGTGTTTGTATTAAGCAATTTGCTAATCGTATTAAAAAAACCCCCAAAATGAAAAAAATAAAACAATCCAAATATCTTATCCCTTAAGCCAAGGAAAAGATGTCGTTTGTGCAACAGCGAAAAAAAGTGCAAGAAATTTGTAAATCCGAAAATCAATTTAAATGTATGTACACAATTTGTACAGGAATGTTGTTATTTAAAGGCATCGGGAATCACAATTATTTCCAAGAAAAACTTGCAGCAAAACTAAAGCAAATTACACAAACAGGCAAAGAGATCGAGAATCGGTGACAATAACAACTACAAAAAATATTAAATCAAGATGGAAAATATAAAGGGAAAATAATAAAAATAAAAAAACGTTAAGACCTGGATAACTGGATAACAAAAGAACAATATCAATCTTGGCCAAAAACACTGAAACTGTCATCAAAATCATTGTTGTCCGTTCACATTATCCCCACTCAAAACTAAAAGCCAGACTTTTGAATGTTTTTGCTGATTTTTTTTCTTCTTCTGCTTGTATTGTTTTCATCATTTTGGGGCTGTTAGCAATGATGCTAATCCATCTTTGTTGGCTGTAATAATGCCAAGTTAAACACAAATTTATGCCCAAAAACCTTTTAACAAAAAAATGTCACAACCCAAAACATGAGTATGTACTGCAGACAAACGCACAAATGCATCAAAAGTCCAAACACAAGATGATGTTTACAGGGACAAACCAAACAAAAAAAGTGCAGAAATAGTCAGTGTGAAAGTGAAGTGATGTGATGCGATGTGATTTGATGTTTAAACCAAGGTCGCTTAATATTATCACAAAATTGACTGTTTAATACTTTTTGTTTGTTTTTTTGTTTGTTTCTTATTGTATTTTTTTGTTTCTACTGTTCACAGACTCTTAAGTAGACAGAACACTTGATGATGGCTAACAATAGGTGTTTATCTCATTACTTACGAATACAAAAAGCTTTTTGTTTTTCTCTTTACTTCATCCTGCCCTTATTTATTTCAAACACACACATACACATACACACATTTACAACAATTGAGGGTGAGCGCAAGCGAAAGAATAAATAAATGATCGAATGAATAATCTTTCAAACGATCAATTGAACCAACTTCATCGTTCCTGCGCCTGTGTAAGTTATGAGCGGCATTGTTTTTTAAATTACGCGAATTCAAAGGAAACTTTATACCTAAACCGAGTACATTGACCACTGCTCCGGCTCTAATTGATGCAGGTTGGCTATAAATTTTTATCGCAGCACCGATCAGTGTACAATAAATGTTTTTTTTGATAAGTTTATGTTTTGAAAACTTTTTGTGATTCTGACAGAGACAAAGATGACATTTACTAAACAAAAACATTTATAGGGCGAGTGGTTATACAAACTAAATTCGTTTGATTGCTTAACTTTAGGTGATAGTTATTGCTTTTATAAATGAGATAGTAAAGTTGTTAGTATGTTAGGAGCTTTAATGTTAATTACATTTCAAACTGTAATAAGCCAAAATGGCCTTTTTTTTTCTTTTTTCTTTTTAATTTTTTTTTAATTTAAAATTTGGAGGTTAAACCATCAAGCTGCTGCTGAAGGTACTAAAAAAACTTTCATTAGCTTCACTTTAAGCCTTCAAGAACATGTGCTTGGAAATCTCTTAATTGCAATTTGTTTATTTCCAAACCCACAAGAGCTCAACTGGGTCATCAATGAATCTTTAATTACATAAATCGAATGCCAAAGAAAAAAAAACTAATATTTCCGCCATATGTTAGAATTGGCCAAACAGAATCCAAAAAAGCAATATTTTTATTTTAAATCAAAAATCAACTTAAATCCCAAATAATCATGATGCAAGCTCTTGCAGGAAACGAAGCATGTGCATAAAATACGTTAAACGCATTAACACTTTTTTTAAATAAAAACTGCTCCTGTATTTCTATATTTAACTAAACCGCAAAATTCGCATCATCTGTGACTCTTATAGGAGTATCAAAGAAATTGGTATTTTTTAAGTTTAAAAAAATACAGCTGTTAAATAAATACTTTAAAGATTTGTCTTAAGAAAATATTTCAATATTTCCGATAATGATGTGCAGAAGCTGCTGGATTTTGCAAATAGTTTGTGGTTTTGTTGCATATGCAATTGGACATGCAATCAATGTTTTATAGTTAAAAACCGTTTGTTCTTATTATGTGATTTATTAGTTAATATTTTAAACAAAAAGGATGTTGGAGGAAAAAATATAGATCTTGTTAGCCCAATCAAGGATTTTGTGGTTAAACTTATTAAACTTCAAGGACTTGAACTAAAAAACAACAACAGATACTTGGCAAGTAAGAGGAATTTTGTGCAGAATTTATTTGGGTCAAGTAGTAATTATGGTTAAAATCTTATTAGCTGCTCAATTACACCTTAAGCAATTCTTTCACATGCTTCCTAAATGTATTTTTATCTGCTATTTCTTAACAGAAGATTAAGTTAAATAAGAATTAATTTTGATTTTATGGCTATAATCATTGGAAAGTCGTATTTAAGGAAATCGCTTCTTTAGATTTAAACACGCTTAGTATAAAATTGAATTATAAAATACAGAGAAAATAAAGATATACATACTTATGTATGTATGAAATAGCATATCAGGAAAGTGGCTGTGCTGATTGATATGCAGTTTTTGGTCAAAATTTTCTATGGCCATTTTGCATATCATCAGCTCTAAATTTCCTTCCTACATTTACGAGTGGTTGTGAGCCTCGTGACATACCTGTTGACTTTGAAAAGCGCAATAAAAACAAATCATAAAATATTAAATCACACAATATTGGGGGCTAACAGGTTGTATAACAAATGGCACCATTTTTGTTCTTTGAATCTTAAATGGGTTAATTTCAACAATTAGAAAATCCTTTTAGATAAATAAGCTCTTAATCGTTATAAATGATTTCATCCATCCATTCATTGTCCACAGTCATTAGGCTTTACTTTTTGTGTCAATTGAATTTTGATAGCGAAATTTACGAACTGTGGCCACTAACCGTTAATTATATTTGAATTTTTTTTTTTACCCTTTTCACTAACTATTAACTGCCAGCTATCAAACTGCATAAATGGAAGCAAATTTAAATATGGCGTAAATTTTGCGACATCCTTTTTAGTCGAAATCTCAGACAGCGATTGTTATGCCTTGAACTACTATTCGAGAAGAAAACGGCAAGAAGCATAAACTGCTTCAAACTTATATATTTTAGGGAAATTAGTAAATTACCTTTTTATCATCTAAATCTTTATCTGAGTAAAACTACACAGAAACAATTTAGCGATATTTAATAATAAAAAAATCTTTTTGTTTATTAATGAGAAGAGTGAGAAGTCTTCAGATACCGAAGCTTTTCAGCCACCCAGCAAAAACTGGCATTGCTTTGTAATGAGTTTTAATGATAGAAATACAGAAGTTGCACTACTTACAGTTTAGCATTTTAACCCATTATTTTAACTGGGCGATGTCATTGGAGGCAAGTACTTACCCCACTCGCTTACAAATAGAGACTTAAATAAGTCATTAGCACCCTCGCTTACAAATAGGGATTTTGTGAAGTCATTACTTTAATATTATTAGGTAACTACTTACTATCAAAAAATAAAGCAGCCCTTTATAAATCAGGAATTATATGAGTCAATACTTTTAAAATATTATACAACTACATATTTGCTTTTAATAAGGCAAATATCCAGTTGATGGTATGAGCTTACAGAACTCATTATCAATAATGTATTATATTCGGCTTCCTAAGAATGAAACTGAGATTTGTTACTTATGTACGTTACGTTATAGAGAAACATTTAGAAGAAACCTTTAGACTCGGTTTGAAACCCGTCATGAGATTCAGAAACATTCATCAAAAATATGATTGCTTATACTTAAAGAAAGTTAACCCAAATGAGAATCATAATAACTAATTGATTATTTCTTTTTAAATATCTTATGAATAAGTAATTACGTTTCACAATATAAACTTGTTATTAGAAAACTACTTCTTAGTAATGTAGACGGTATGCTATACTCAATGAAAAGTATGCTATTGAGTAAGAGCAATTCATTACCTAGTATTTGCTGGGCAGTTATTATTACGGGTCAAACCCTATTACACTCCTAAACACTCTCTGTCATAGATTAAACCTCATTAAACTTTACTCATTTAATGTCCATTAATTACGTCCAAAATAACGCTTATGAAAGCACTAAACAATAGTAATATTAATATGTGCAAGTGGTTTTAACGATGTAAAAAGAACAACTTTGAAATTTTCCAAAATACCTACCTGTAAAATAGTTTTCATGTATGTATGTGTTCGTGTGTGTGTGTGTATGTGTGTGCGCGTACATTTTTTTTACCCTTTTCAAGCTTTTATGTAATTGACTGTGATTATGCCTAATAGGTTTGCATTATGCGTTTGCGTGCTTAGAATATTTATGCGAATATTTTGCGAATAATATGTGAATAAATTTTCATTAATACATATGTACATAAATGTGAGTGAATGTATGTATGGTCATATGTATGTGTATAAGATGTCTGTCTAACTGTCTGCAAATATATATATTTGTGTGTCCGTCCATCCTTGTTTCTGTCCGTGGGTCTGATAATAAAAAAACGCATTTGAAAATAAAATTCAATTGCAATGAGTAGAAAAATTATAAGAAAACAAACAACTGTTCAAAGTTAGCCCAGACATAGAGACGCTCGACAGACAAGTAACGCAAATAAATTTTAATGAATAAGGAAAATAAAAGTACACACAACTATTTCAATATTGTTTTTCAATAAAAGTAAATTTATTTATAAAAAACAATCACTAACATTACTTACGCATAAAATTAAATAAAATTATACACAAATTAAACAAAAAAAAAATAATTTAATAAATTAATTCTTAATAAAATTTAATAATTTCCGCAAACAGATTTATGCACGTTTAAATCAAAATAAAAAAAATTATTAATAATTATTATTAAATTGCTTATAAACACAGTTTAAAATAAAGATAAATAAACTCTATTTATAAGACGTCATTTAACTGCTTAACACATCCTGGTGATGGCAGTTAAATTCGCACACACACATACAGACTTCAGATCAGGCCAGATTTTTGTGTTGTGTTGTTTAGGTTGTCGTTAATAAGTCGCGGTCGCAGTCAACGCCATCGTCGACGAAAATGATTGTGAACATTTGTTAAGATATCGTTAAAAGTCATATCATTAAATGAATGTTATTAAGAGATTTTAATCATTCAGTGATTTATTCATTAAAAAGCAGTTATTAGCCAGAAACAAGACAACAGACGCTTAAAAATACAACACTTTTAAACGACCCAAAAAGAATATGCCAGGAATTAACTTAAATGCATTATTATTATTATTAAAGAATTCAATAACCGACATGTTGTTAAGCTACGCTTAGCGTAAGTCTTGTTTAAATGGAAGTAATTTTTAAATATATGTAAAATATAATGGAATGTCAACAGTGGCTTTTTTTTCATAATTCATTGTATTAATGAAAATTTTTTTATTAAACAAATTCAAGAAAAAATATTAGAAAATCCAAGGCTAACTAGATGTATATGGGAAAAAGTAAAACATTTTTGAAAGAATATTTATTTGTTGGGTTTTTGGAAAACTGTTTAAATGTCTTTTTAAATTTGCTAGAATTCTCATTCAATTTGGTTTTAAATTACACTTATACTCCGGTTTGCATCGGTTCTTTAGTTTGCGACGCATGGCTTTGAAGTTGCATCGTTAGTGCTTCGATTTCTCGTTAATATGAAAATGTTAGATGTAAATATTGCAGTTTAAAACTGTCTAGAAATTTATTGAGAAAAAAAAAAGCTGTTACAATTCAACAAACTTTAGACAATTTCATACAAAAATCAGCAAAGATTATGTTTTTGTTATGTCTTTTTACGTTTTTCTCATGAATTGTTATATTTTTGTTTTAATAAAAACAGTTTTTCGAAAAAAAAATAAAACAATTTATTTTTTATTGAAAAACCTTTTTTTCAGCTAAAATTATGAATCTCGAAACCAATTAAATGAAAATCGCGTTTCTCCGGTCCCAATTAGCGAGGCAAACCGGGGTTTTAGTGTATTACTTAAACATACAATATTTTTGAAATTTTTCAAAAAATAGTTTGAAAGTCTATTAATGATTTGGCATAGGCAACAGTGAAATGCAGCATATAGACAAATTAAACTAACAACAAACTTTAAAATTTTAAATAATTAAATAAATTTTATTCATACTAACAGTGTTGATAAACAAATGAAAAAACTAGTAAGAGCGTTATATTCGGCTATACCG
>NDXZ01021329.1:809-23856 GCA_003055125.1 Paykullia maculata
CAAAATAAGATTTCACTTTTTCCCTTTGTTCTTTTTAGCACATTAAATACGATTTACTTTTCAATAAATTTTAATTTCACTTGAATTTTTCTTTTCTCTATAATTTATTGCAATTTTAGAATATTTTTATTGTATCCTTTTCAATTTTTATTACTAATTTCTTGCTAACTAACATTTGATTTTTTTTATTTATAACACGTTATAATTTTTAAAACACAACACAACCGCGCATTTGAAAGTATTGAAAGCAACTGGCATTTAGCAGCCAAACAACTTGTAATGTATTTGTATTTACTTACTCGCATTTGGGTAGTTAGTTGTATGGTTAGTTTTGCCTTTTTGCCAATTTTGATTTCGTCTACTAACAGATATTCTCTTTTTTTTCTACTACTACTTCTTTTCCGTCATATGAGTTAAGTTTCAGTTTTATGTTAAAGTTTTGGAAAGAAAAACTTTACTGGTAACATGATTTTGGTTATTTGTTGTTGTTAGTCTATCTTGACATTGCTGCAGTATCTACAAGATATCATTTCCTTGTTGGGCATACGACAAATATCATCAAATCATTGATAAATACAAATTTTCTGTGAAAAGATTTGTAATAAAATAACATTGTGATTAAATCTTTGTTTTTTAAATATTTTTTTTTAATAATAAAAATTTTTTAAAATTTGTGATAAGTTTCGATATGGAAAAAAATGCTCCTTTTTACATTTTTTTATATTTAAAAAATTATATATTTAAAATATGTATAAATTTTAGATTTTTGTGAGACTTTAAAAAAAAATTATTTTTTTTAATTTTTGAAAATTTAAAATTAATTGTCTTTTTGCAGAAATTTTTCATAATCGAAAAATTCTTTATTCGTTAAAGATTCTTAATAATTTTCTATTTCCAGAAAATTTGTAAAAAAAAATGTTTTTTTTTGTAAATTAGTTACGAAAATAATCTGTTGCGATCTACCCTTATAAATTTGTTACTAATTATTCAAATATCGCCTTAAAAGTTTGCCAAAGAATCGAAAAAAATAGATTTCTTACAATTGGCAAAAAGTTTAATTTTTTCTTTGAAGTGACGAGTTATACTTTTTTATTGATATGTTAACAAGAAAATGAAAAATTAGAAATATTGCCATTAATGGGAAGACTTCAACTCACAGAAATTTCAAGGGTTGGTACTAAACCCACAAAAGTTACTTTATAAATCAAATTTCAGACGAAAAACACATATCGTCGCCTTAGAGTGTAAACCTCAAACAAATTTTACAGCATAGACAAAGCTTAAGTAATCTAACAAATATTAAAGAGTTTTCAACACTTAGAGTCCTAAATTGAAATAAATGTTTTTTTAGTCGATGCGGTGTCTCTTCCTCTGTCGAACGGTATCAAAATGTCATATAATATAAAAAATGGATTTAGCAGGTATACACTCTAAACCGACGATATGTGATATCAAGGTTATCAATTTTTTTTCCATAAGTTGACTTGAACATCATGGATATGACATTTGGTTCCAGCAGGTCAAAACTACGTGATACAGAGCCAACGCGACAATGAATATTATGCTTAAATTGGCTACTTTTTTTCTTATGTAGTTTTAAATGGCACATGTCTACGCCAAGACGCCATAATCTAATGAAGCTCTTAAAATTAAGATAACCCAGTCCGTTGCTAAAATCTAAAATTATCCCATTTTATACGTCAGAGTATTTCAAAGTTTTACCTAAAAGAGTTTAATCTTACGAGATACCATTTCAGGTTAAATTTTTTCTCTACTCCAACATCTCGAGAAGGAAAATGAAAAATTGTGTAATTTCAAAATAAATTTTTGTTGGTCACAAATACATTTGATATTAACAAAAATATTTTTACAAAACTTTGCGTGTTTGTATCATAGCGTATTAATTATTTTCCTTAATTTTTGCTTCAAATAAAATTTACAAAAACAAAAACTTTTGAACATTTTTTAACTATTCAAAAGTAACAATATAATGTACCATATTTTATAGTTCGTTTAAAACAATTAAATTTTTAATTTTTTTCTTTATTTGCAAGCGCTTAGTCTTCATCATATTGCCGACTAATAAAAAAAAAGGGAAAAAGTGATTTCTAGTAATTGAAGTGACACTGAAAAGCAGGTTAAAATTCGATCAAAATTACTTATACAACTTGTTGTACATAAACAAACATCAAAGGAAAACAAACAAAAAACACAAAGATTTTTTTCTTCTTCCTTATCTTTATTACAAAATCGATTTGGCTTACAAATTCAAATAAATGTCAATAGAAGAAACATTAAAAACATAGTTTATGCAACTTAAACAATATCAAGCTAAAGAAAATCTTTTTGATAACAGCAGTAATTTGCAACAACAATTAAAACCGACATGTTATTTGAAGCCAATAATTGTGTGTATGAAAGTGTGTTTTTAAATGAATAAAACGTTAAATATACGCATGTATGTATGTATGTATGCATTTATTTAAGTATGTACCTATGTACATAAATAGTTTTTTTTAAAGAAAGTTATAAAAACCTATAAATATGGCGCTACGGAAAAATGTGTCAATCGCTGCAAATACTAAAATCAATAAAAATGTTAACAATTTTCAAAATCTTTTGATTGTTTATCGATTTTATTACTATAACACACTAAGTTTATTGTAATTGAAAGTTTTCAAAATCACGTACTATTAAAAATACACAAAATGTACATACTTATGTATGTATGTATATATTATTTAAATAATGTCATTTAGTTTGCACACACCACTAGAAGCTCCTACTATGTACATATATTTGTCCATTAATATGAATGAAATTTTCACCACGTATTTAACATAAATATTGTTTTGTTGCATAAAAATATATAAAAAATAATAAATTATAGCTTTTATGATATGGAGATCACAATTTGTGCAATTCTTGTTGTAGAGTTAGTATTTTTTTTTTTTTTTGATTCATAAAATCATATGTGTACATATGTATGTACATATGAACATGTACATTTGTATGTACGTATTTAATAAATGCAGATTTTTGTGGTTGCCCACAACTTCAAAAATGAACGTTACAACCTAATAAACTTAAAATGTTTTAAATATGGGATAAAATATATAATAATAACAAGAATAATGAAAAATATTTTAAAAGTAATCTTTTGCATATTAAATGTTGTCAAAATATTATTAGAAGGCGAATTGACGTCAGATAATAAATTTACAAAAAGGCGTCTTTAACATATATTCAACACGTTAATAGAGTGCATTTATTGTTCAATATTTATAAAGGCATAATGTTTAAGAAAAATGTTAAATTAATTATTGATCTCTTTAGGTTAGCTAAAGTTCGGTTTAAAAGGGTAGTAGTCGAAACACGAAATAAAAAAGGGGGTAAAAAGGGGAAGTCCATTTCCATAAACTAAACAAGACACTGCCTATTATTAAGTCACCTAACCCAAGTTGCACCTGAAAATATTAAAAAATTTATTGGTTTGTTTACCATTGTTTTATGTGCTCATTTGTCTCCAACGTCACATCTTCATACAATCTTCAGAAGTTTGAAGTACCATTATCCTACTTACTGAACATATGTATATATTTAACATATACATATATGCAATGATTTCTCTCGTGATTCTAAGTTTTTCTCGGGTCATAGGAAAAAGTTGTTCAGAACTTGCTTTATTCAACTTAAGGAATAGGGTCCTTAAGACCTTTATCAACCATAATTAGGAGAAAAAACTATATGAAAAAGGCTTAAAGTTGATTTGTCAACAATGCTAGGTTGCATTACATATAAGTATAAGCTATAGCTCCTGCTTATGAATTTTCTGCAGGTTTAATAGTTTTGAAGAGTTTTTTTAGGCTTTTTCTAAGCATTCCTTTTTCATGACACCCAGATATTTTCCTTGCTGCCAGTTTACCGTAAATTTTCTTCCTACTTCATCCACTGCTTTTATAATCCTAAATGTTGGAGCATTGCTAAGGTATTGTTGTAAAATATATAAAGGTTGTTCATAATTGGCATCTCCACTTACGTCCGTTAAGTCACTATATCTAAAAGGATATGCAGCTTAAATATGTTTTTCTTTTCTAATATGTACATTGTCGGCGTTTACACGAGGAAATAATTGGAAGGGAAGCATTTATTTTGTTTTTGTTTTGTTAGTAAACTACGGGAATACGGGAATGATACAAGTTCCCCACCTGTAATTTGCTTCCAAACTAAATGTTTTTCTTCAAATTATTTCCTCAAGTAAACGCCAACATATACAGATTCAAACCTTGCCATTAGTGGACGCGATAAACAATATGTAACCCCCTGTAATCTGGTAAGGGGGTTTTTAGAAAAGGGCTGCTTAACCGTGGTGTACTATTCTAAACCTATTTGGTCCTGTCAGATTCCAGTAGCAGAAATTGTAAAATAAAATACTTAACCAAATATAAAAATTGTTTTCTTAGCAGTTTTCTAAATGAAATTAAAAACAGTTACAAAGCTTTGTTTCTTTTGTATCAATACATACATCTATGTAAAAAAAGCAATCTTATCTACGTTCTAACATATTCTTAATCCCGTAATAGGAAAAATTTAAATAAACCTTTCCTTATGTATAAAACAATCATAACTTCTACTACTTTTTTCAAATTTCTAACGATAAAATTAAATTTTTCAACCCACTGTACCAAGCTTTAGCATATTTAAGACTAAATATTACCATCCCTTCAACTACTACATTTTTATTCAACTCTTCATAATAACAACAAAATTTGTTTTTTTTTTTCTGCGCATTGTTTTTTATTTCTTTTTTTCACAAAAAGAAAGACCCTGTAAAACAAGTGCAAGGTTTATTAATATTATTTTTTTGTTGCATAAAAGAATATAAATAAATTTTATAGTTAAAAAAATACACAAAAGTATTTTATTTGAGCGAGTGTATAATAAATTAATGTCAAAGATCATGTGCAGAAATTTAACAGTTTGTATAAGTCAGTGAAAATCTGATTAAACTAATGAACATTAATAATTAATTATCAAATATGTAAAGTTAAATTTAATTGTACAACATCTAAGACGTTCTTTAAAAAGGGCTTCACCTTTTTAGCAGCAAAACAAAACCAGACCCACAACAACAACCACCTGTCTCGGCTGAGAAATTGTATACAAAGTACGCGCTGTGCCCTTTAAAAACTAAACAAATTACATATTAAGCAGGTTTGTAGTTCTATAAACGTTTTGTTTTTAATTTAAGTATCTTCGATAAAATATTTGTCTAATTCACAAATTATCTGCTTAAGTGCTTAGAAAAAAACTTGTTAACTAGTGTCTTGTTAATTTTATTTATTTATTAACTTTTAGCACAAATAAAAACAAAATTTCTTAAATACGTATGTATGTACCTGTTTATTAGTATTTAATTACAATTATTATAACCGATTACAACAAAAATCAATATCATTCGTTCCTGAGCCAAAAAGTTGTGTTCCAAATTGCTTAACATATGTGTGTACATACATACATACTTTGGTATCAAAAATATGAATTTATTTTTATTATAGGGTTTACATGAACAGGCAGATAGAGGTGCAATTGAATAAAAACCGCGACATTGAAATATTTCTGTGCACATAACAATTTCTCTGTTTATTATGACGTTTATAATTATAATCTTGTATTGAAGGCACAGACAAATTTTGTGAAAAACACACAATAACACAGAAACCATTCTAAATTACTTTATGAATTGGGAAATATTTTTAATTTCATTTATTAACAGTTTTGCAATAAAAAGCTTTAAATACCCAAAATAACAATATTGGTCTCTTTTGTATAGAATTTTTAAAGACATCGATTACAATGACAGCGCGTAATCCCCAAACCCTGATGGCTCTGCCGAGCGATGAAAGTTTCGATTTTCTTTTTAAAATTGTTTTAATTGGTGATGCTGGCACAGGCAAAACTTGCATAGTGGACCGTTTTAAAACGGGCAACTACATAGAACGTATAGGTAATACAATTGGTGTGGATTTCTCCATGAAAACCATAAACATAGAAGGAAAGTTAGTTAAGGTTAGTGTCGGCTTTAATTTAAATTTACATAATATGTTTAATGTCAATATGAGTTTTATTATTTCCAGTTACAAATTTGGGATACTGCTGGTCAGGAACGTTTTCGAACCATAACTACAAGTTATTATCGTTCAGCAAATGGTGTAATTCTAGGTAAATATTTTATTATCATTTTGCAGATAGTATGTATGTATGTATTAAAACGCCCCCATCATTTACTTTTTATTTTAATTTGTTTGTACAACAATACTTAATACTTTAGGGAGCATTGTTCAAATTAAATGCTTGCAATGTAGTTTTAAAGAGTATAATTTTAAAATTTTAATTTTATTTTTTTTCTAAACGTTTTTAAAGAAAACTTCACAAAAATATGTTCTTAGTAAAAAGTTGTATTTTTATTCTTAGACAATTTTTTTAAAATTTCTTCTTTATTTAAACAATTTTCTTTTTTTTAAACAAAACTTCATTTTATATAGAACATTTTGTAAGCTGTATCTTTTTATATAATTTGTTTAAACTATTTTCAAAAAAGTAAAACTTTTGATTACAAATATGTATTTTGACTTATAATATCCGTGTTTTTTTTACAGTTTACGATATAACAAATCGAAAATCATTTTGCAATCTCCAAAAATGGATTGAAGAGGTGCGACGCTATACTGCCTCCAACGTCATGTTAATAGTTGTTGGTAATAAATGTGATTTAGAGGATGAGCGAGAAGTTGAATTCGATGAAGCTCAACAAATGTGCCAGTATGTTCCAGAAGTGTTGCTTGTAATGGAAACGTCAGCCAAGGAGAATCGTAATGTAGACGATGCTTTTGTAACATTGGCCAGTGAATTAAAAAGACGCATTGACACCAGCATAAGACAAGATGGGAATGAGGATGATGAAGTATTTAAGTTGGGACAAAGTAAACCTTTAAAACAGTGCAGTAGTTCATGTAATTTAACGTAGAATCTCGAACAATTTTTTTTTCTTCAAAAATGTGATTTTTTTTTTTTTAATTTTTTTCGTTGTCGCATTATTACACATATTTTAATTAAATTAATTAATTAATGGTTTTTTAGGTATAAAATTAATTAACAAATGGTACAAATGTCAAAAGCATTGTATTTTAAGTTTTCACTAAAAAATAGGATCAATTAGAATAGTTTATGTTAATTTTAATTTTTTTTTAAATTATTTTCTGTGTTTTATGTTTGTAACAAATCTAACATCACTTAACATTAAAAGAAACGTCCTTTTTATAGTTAAATAGTTCACAAAGTTTTAATAAAGTCTCGAAAACAAACAAAAATATAAAAGAAAACAAATAACAATTAGTTTTTCTAAATCAGTTTTATTATTTTTGTTAACCAATATTGCCAAATTATTAAAAAAAAAAAATTGTTTAGCAAAAAATAAAACTATTTACATAGAATCAATAAATTTAAACAAAAATTAAATCATATTGTATTTACACTTATTGACTAACAAGTCATTACTATGCTAATGAAAAATGTGATCAATTTTTTGTTAGACTTTCGATTTTTTACATTTACGTACATGACGATTTGCTTTAGTCGTTTTGCCATTGCTACTAGCAGCTCCTGTAATGTCATAGCGAAAGATTATACAACGACGATCAAAGAATATTTTAAGATCCTAAAAAAGTTGGTAAAATTTGTTACTTTTTTATTTTATTTAAAATATTAGAAAATACCTTGGGATCATAACGATAGCCTAAGTTTTTCAAAAATAAATAAATTTCCTGTAGATCGATAGGTTCATACATCAATATAGTTTCATGCAATTTACGATTTGAACAGACCAAATTATACCACGCTATATGAAAGGGCAATAAGGGCTGGGGAGTCTAAAATAAATAATTTATTTTAATAAAATTAAAAAAAAAACAAAGTTAAAATAATGAATCTTAAACACCCTTCACCAATTATATGTGTACAAAGTACTTTTAAAACGTTTACACTAAAGGGCTGCACAATACCTTTTAAAATTCATACTACACTTATTAACAGTACTTCCAAGCACTCTAAATCCGCAAGAGGTTTACACGACACAAAATAAAAGCTTTAAAGTTTTGTTACGCTCTAAAATAAACAGTGCATTATTTCAAAAACATTGGGGGTTATGCGTAGTGTTCATGTTCTGTTATTTAGTAAAAGTTTAAAACCAAAAATGATAGTGAAGGCCAATTTAGTAGAACAAAGAATTTAAGCAAATTTACAGAAAAATCCAAAATTGCTTAAAACAAAAAGTCGCCATAATACAAGAAAAAATTTGATACCAAATTTTACTAGGTTCAACGCTTATTTATATTTTGTACATATAAGCGATTTATTTATTTTCAACACCAGTTTTTGAGATAAAAATCCTACATCCCATCTCAGCTAGGAAATACATGATTATTATGGGGCCGCATATAAAATGTTGCCACTAGTAAAATGAATATTTAAAAGTACATAGCTTTGACTTTGATTTAGGCTCTATAATTTGTAATCTTTCATCCCCTTAATTTTAGATATCTTTAAATTAATTTAAATTACTCTGTAAAATAGGGAAGTAAATAAAGTATTTACCTTTTTTGTAACGTTAGTCTGCAATATATATTGTTCATCTGATAGCTCAGCTTTAAGCTCAACGGAATAACGTAACATTTCTACACCGTCAGAGTCTTGTATATTTAATTGTTTACTTTTCTCTAACACTAAGTGATCTACTTTATCTGTCTTACTTGGATTTGAAATGTTAATAAATTTTCCAATTGATTTCGCAGGCGAAAATTTAGTTTTTAAAGCATCTTTAGGAGGACTGAATATTTCAAACTCTTGTAGTGCGTCTACCTTTTTCTGCTCTTTATCGTTTTCTATAAAAATGGAATGAGTTTGACTGTAAATATTCTCCAGTTTTGTATGTGCAGTTCTAGTTTTTAAGGCCTCTTTAGAAGTACAGGGTCGTTCAGACTCTTCAACTCTTATCACTTCATCATCCTGTTGTTCTTCATTCTCTATTAAAATGGGGGGAGTTTGATTGTAAATATTTTCCAGTCTTGTGTGTGAAGTTCTAGTTTTTAGGGCCTCTTTAGAAGTACTGGGTCGTTCAAACTCTTCAACTCTTATCACTTCATTCTGTTGTTCTTCGTTCTCTTTTAAAATGGGATGGGTTTGATTGTAAATATATTCCAACATCTTTACAGCATGTTTGCGTTTTAAGGGTTTAATGCCAAAATTATACAATTTTTTAAGTAAATCGGCTTCGCTGTATTTGGTGTAATCAGGTTTGGGCGAAGATGTATATCGCACGGTATAGGTTTTATTATTACAATTTATTACTTGTGTTGTTGTTTCTGCTGACAGTTTTTTCTTAACAGGAGTGTTTTGACTTTCTTTAAACCTTATTTCTGCCGTCAGCAATTCTTCAATGCCTTGAGGCTTTTTTGGAGAACTTAATGTTTTAAAAGAACAATCGAACTTATCGAAATCATTTAGATCGGCTGCTGTATAAGACGCAGACTGGACATTAATATTATTTATTAAATCGTGGAATTTTTGTGAAGACCTTTGGCAATTACTGTAACGTTTCATGGGTGCTGTAGTTTCTGTGGGTGAATTAAGAAAGGAGGCTTCATTTAAAACTTTAGAAGGAGTACAGTGATTCGGTGTGATAAATGTGGGTGCAGAATATTCCTCCAATATACCAAAATCACTGCGATCAAACATCATTTCATCATCCTGGGACGTCGCTTCCGATGTAGTGTATTTTGAGGTCAATACCTCAAATTCACTATAGGATACTTCTGTGGGTATCGAAATTTTAACTACAGCTTTCTCTTTGCTTTTTAAATCCAAAAATGAATACTCCATATTATTTTCTTGACTCGAAATGTGTTTTTCATTTTTATCAGTCTCAGAGAAATTATGTGGCATACTAAAGATATCGACTTGGTCTGCAGTTTTATTGGCTTGCCAAATTGAATAGTTAATTTCATCATCCGATAATACTAAGCAGTCTTCATTCTCATTTTCTTCCCAGTCAATTTCATCATCATGTTCACCTTCGTTTTGTGTTAAATCTATGCTGAGATTATTCAATTTGTTGCTTTTATTATGTGCTTGAGATTTAGCTAGTGTTTTACTATAAAAATCTTTATCCGCTTTTAAAGGACTTTTGGCTGTAAATGACAAGGACTTTCTTTTTAAAAATAAATGATTATCAGCAAACAAATCATATTCCCTTAATTTAGCGTTATCTTCGTTTTGTGTTAAATCTAAGCTAAGATTAATCATTTTGTCGCCAGAACTGTTATTTGGTCGTTTTTTACTAAAAATTATATCTGTTTTTAAAGGACTTTTGGCTGCAAATGACAACGAATTTTGTTTTAAAGTTAAATGACGATCAACAGTCACATCAAAATCCATTGTAAAGCTCGTTAAATTTTCACATTTTTTAGGTGTTTTTAAGCTGGGTAAAATTTGCGTAAAACTTTTATCAAATTCAGTCTTTTCTGTTTCATTTGTGGAGTTATTTTTTGAAACATTTAAATATTTATTACACAATTCCCGAAATATAGTATCGTTGCCAGCTGAACTAACTTTAGCGTCTAACTTCTCCTCTTTAGCGGTTTTTTTTTCCATTTGCATGGATTGTTGAATATCTAAAAATGTATTATTTGTTTGGTTTCCAGCTATTTCCCCTAATACAATATCATCCTCATTTCCATCCTGTTCACTTATATTGTAAAATTCCTTTAATGCTTCTGGGGTTTCTTTACTCAGTGATAATTCAAATAATTTTTCTTTTCCCCTTTTTTTTAACTTTCGTTTACTGTCGTTAGTCTCCATGATCGGGGTAAGCTGGAAAGTTTCCTCTTGATTTCCTTGTTTACATAAATATTTTAGTTTTTGAGAATTACAATTTAGATCAGCCACATTAAGATGTTCATCGTGTGGAGGAGATTCAGCAAATAAATCGATTTCTATTATGGGTTTACTTTGATTTAATTGCTGATTTAAAGGATTTTGAGGGGATAATTCAAAATTCTCTTGTGTTAAATCGATTACTTTTTTGTCACTTGCGAGGGCGGATTTGATTTTAAAGGGTTCTGAAAACAAACGAAGGAATATAAGGATTATTTATGTTTAAACAGTTTAAATTTAAAAAATATGTGCATAAGAAAAGTATTTTTTAAAGAGCTGCATAAAGTATTCTGAAGCTTACACTGCTCAATACGTTTAAGTGCTCAGGATAAATAATAACAACTTAAAAAAAATCGTTTATGTACAAAGAAAGCTTTAAAATAACAACAAAAAAAATCACAAAATTACAAAAAAAAAACTAAAATTATAAAAGAAAATTGCTGTAATACAAAATATCTACGGTTTAAATAAAAATCTGTAAAATTCAAAAAGCTTTTTATAGTCCCAATTTACAAATCAGAAATAAAACGACACAGACGACGTTTGTTGGCGAGGGGTTGAAGAGGTAGAGTGTGTAGTACACAGGTTTAGGCAAGACCAAAAGAGAATGGAAAAAATGTCTGCCTTTCAATTTCTGCTTTGTAAATTAGGACATATTTGAAAAAAAAACTCAAATTATAAACTTTTTATTTGAGATTTTTTAGTGCTTTAATTATGTAACAAACTTTTTTCAAGTTTAGGACTTTTCGTATGTTTTCTAATAAAACCGAAAGAAATGAACGTCCAAAACGTAAATTTCGAACATATAACTTTAAGGATAATACAACCAAATCAAATAAAACGAGTGCGACAAGCCTACTTCTACCTTTACCTACCTTCTACCTTTAATGTAAACGTGACCATAAAAAATATGAGCAAAGGTTTTAAATGAATATGGGACTCTTTGTTACCATATACAAATTGTAGTTATATGTGTGTACATAAGTGTAACATATCTCCTGTATAAGAGGTTAGATAAATTATATAGAAATTTATTGGGGAAAATAAGTGTGACACGACTATTATATACGCCAACCTACCACTTCCTAATAAAAATATTTGTTTATTTTTATTTCATGCTAATAAGTACTACACAATATTGTTGGGGGATTTATAAACCAAAACATGCTTAAATTTTTTAAAATCAAATTTGGGGTTTTTTATAGTGATTTTGTTTAGAATTTTTTATTTATTAACGATTTTGTGTATTAAAGCGGTTATTTAATTAAAATTTTTTGATTTATTTTGTATTACCTTGTATTATTTTTTATTATTTTTGTATTTAGTAATATTTCTAAAAATTTAGTTTTAAATTAAAATCACAAAAAGAAATGAAATTTTATTTTCCTTAAATGTAAATTGTTTTTAAAAAATTACCTTTAGCAACTGTTTCATTCTGTTCCGGTAATAAAGTATTCTTTACTAAACAAAGATTTAAGAAAAAGAATTTAGTTTAAATAACAAATTAAAAAAAAGTTGAAATCTACCTTCATCACTCGAAAATATTTCATAAGTTGTAACCCCAACTGCTATGTCATCAGTAGAATTATTTTCGCACACATTTACTAAAGATTTGACTAAAAATTCAAAATTATTTAATTAAAATTATTTTAATATTTTACTTAGTTACCTGTAGTTTTACTTTCCTCCTTCTCCTTATCAGCCTCTTCTATTTCAACATCTGAATCGGCAAATAAATCTCGTGAACTTGCCCTGGTCTTTTGTGTGGTGTTTATAGTGGCTTGGGTATTTATGCTACAACTAGAAACTTGCATGGCATCCAGAGATTTGGGGCAAGGTAAAAGTTTAAGAATTTTGTTATCCTTTGCTTTTACACTGAAGTACGTTTCAGTATTTTCTTTAACTGAGACTTCATTTTTTTGCATATTCTCTATCAATTCTACCATTTTATTAAGTTCAATATTTTCAGTTTCTTGGGCAATTTCTGTTATATTTAAGTTATTTTCTAAATCAGCTGGTGATCTTGCTTTTACATTTTCTTTAATATTTCCTGTTATTTCCATTTCCTGCTCCTCCATTTTTACACTGTCTGTCGTCCAATCTAACCTTTTCTTGGACTTGAAATACTCTTCTAATTCTTGATAAATATTTTGCAATTTTTGTAGTTTTTCTGTAGTTTGTTTTGTTTTTAAATTCGGTGTAAAGTCTCTACCCTGTATGCCGTTCCAGTCCTTTAATAAATGACCAGCCGGCAATTCATTTATCTCAAATAGTTCGTTTACAAAATAACGTTCTTTAGGTTGATTTATATTTTCCAAATTTTGTAAAATCAATTTGTTTTCATGCATATTCAAATTTTTTAATAAAGAACTTTGCAATTTATATTGGGCTAGAAAAGTTTTCTGTACACTCAGTGGTTTAATGAGCAATTGACTATTTAAAAGTTTTTCTATATTTGCTTTTAATTTTTTCATTTGATTTTCTGAACTTCGTAAAGTAAGGGCAGTAAATTTATTAGCCCATTTTGTTTTAATCCTACGGCCATTAGTTTTGGGTAAAAATGCAGCAGCAAAGGTATTATAATCTAATAAGAGTTAAAATAAGAATTAAATTTATTGAATTTTTAATTAAAAAACCTTTAATTCATAGATCAAGAACGCATTGTTGTTGATTCGCTTAAGTTTGCTTTATACTACACCAGTGTTATGAATTTTCAAACACATGGATGAAATTTCATTGTCCAAACTTCGTTTAAGGACTACAAGTTTTTCGTCAAACTTACCCTTCTTTTCCGCCGTTCGGAAACCATATTTCTTTAGCTTTTCTCTTATCAATTCAGTATCTTTATTTGCTTCTAATAAATCTACTTCCACGTCCCCCGGCTCATTTACTTCTGCCAACCTAATACCTTTGCTCTCTACCTCAGATTTTGAAATAGCTAAAGCCAATTGTACATCATCACCATCAAACTGATCGACCGCACAATGTTGGGCAGCAATTTCAGCAAATAATTGTTCATTTCTTAGAAAAGCCGATTTAATTGACGTTTGTTTCTTTAATCTGGAACGTTTAGAAGCTTTTGCTTGACTGCTACTTGTGGAAACTTTTGGAGCCTTTTTGGCTTTCTTTTCGGGCACAACCAAATCTTCATCGTTTAAAGATTTTTGCTTATTTTGAACAGTATCAGGAATGCTATTAACATCTTTAAAAAGAAATTCATGTAATTTAGTGCGTTTGCCACGTGTGCGAGCCGCTGGTTTACTAGGATTATTAGAGGATTCAGGTAAAACTTCATTAGGCTTATTAGCCTCTAAGATGACAGGAAAATGCTTTTGATGATCTTCCCCAACTTGATTAGTACTTTGTTTTTCTGGCGTTAAAAAATAATTCGAAATGGTAGTAGTCTTGATCTTTTGTCGAGATTTTCTTAAAAAGAGAAAAACAGCAGAACTTTGAGTTTTTAAACATTTATTATATATTAACAACGCAACTACATAGTGCAATTTGTACTACTGTTTGAAATTAAGTTGAAATAATCTTCAAATTGCCATACCGTTGTGTCTGTTGTTGTTTTCCTGCTTCAGATGTATTGGGTAATTGTAATTTCTTTAAATTGGCTTTCCGAGTTTGACGATCCATGCTAACTACTAACTAACGCTCGGAAATTAATTGATTTTTCTCATCTATCGTTTCCTGAATAGCTTTAGAAGTTCTAGGTGCCCCCACTAAACTGAAAGTAAGTTTACGATCCTGCACCTCCTCAGAGACGTTTGACAAATCTTGCATTAATTTCTCATTCGATATGCGGTAAATGGGTGTACAACTAA
The DNA here is from genome assembly GCA_003055125.1 of Paykullia maculata. Lineage (NCBI taxonomy): Eukaryota > Metazoa > Arthropoda > Insecta > Diptera > Rhinophoridae > Paykullia > Paykullia maculata. The sequence goes on from NDXZ01021329.1 coordinate 15,626, forward strand.
AACAATTTACATATCTTATTATAATATTAATTTTGATTTATTTGATATTTATTTAACTCACCACCACAATGCAAATATTGCACTACCCGCTATAATACCAGCTGCGGCAAAACGATTTCTGTAGTAATAGGAGGGTGTTCCTTTAGTACGTCTGGGTTTACGTTTAGCCTCATCAATTTGTTCCATAACTTAGTTTCTTAACTGTTTTGCAAATAATTAATTCAAACTAAATTAATTATATAATTTTTGAAACATTTTTAAACGCTGGATTAAAAATAATTATTCTAAATAAGTTTGTATAGTTGTAAAAGAATTGAGTATCTGGCTACTCAGTACTGAGCACCGAACTTCATATGAGTATATTCAACACCAGGGGGGAAATTTATAACAGTACAATATATTAATTATTCCTTTTGCGATGTTTATGGGGAACTTGGACTTTAGGCATCTACTACTGGAACTAACCATTATATCCATTAACGATTTTTAAAGTTATGAAAAGCATATTAAACTGATTTTGTATGAGATATCTGTATCATAAACCTTTATTAAAGTTATCTTAGTAGCCGCCTAAATTTTTTAGATATGCACATGGCCGATTTTTAATTAAATAGTTTAAAGAAGACTAAGATACTGCTGCACGTACAATCTATATGTGATATTCGGATCGCAACACATTTTATAGATTTAAAAGATTGGGAACGTATCGTTCGTTGAAAAAATTAAAGAAATACAGCATTTTTAGATGTTTTGCTTGCTTTTTTTTATAAAATTTGTTTTATTCATTCATTTTCCACTGCGTATCACTAATATTTTCATTTCATTTATTTATTTTTGTGTTTTCTCTCCTTGCCAACGTAACGCGAATTGATATCACGCATTACGGATTTCATAATATTCGACTATTCTACGAAATGGATCATTATTCATTAATTCTGTATGCTACACGTTCAATAAATATCGTGGTACTGGATCACAGTCAATATATGTACCTATATTTTACGTGTAGCAGTGCCCTATAAATATACTTTGTGATTCTTAAAAAACAAAGGTAATAATTTTAATACATTTCAGATACCTTTACATACTTTCAAAAATACGGAATTAAAAAAAAGTTTTGTATGTAAAAGCGTAAGAATAAAACGGAAATTGTCCTTTTATCTGGCAGTTAAAAAACTAATTGAAGTCCAAAAAAGATATAGAACATTTTTCTGTGAAAATTATTTTTTTTATATAAATTAAACTTAAATAGGAAAAATTTATGGAAACATTTTTTTTTTATGAATATGAATTTCAATTCTTCTAATTTGAGTAAAATCTATAACTTAAAGGAAATTCATAAAAAATATTTTATAGATTGAACAATATAAATTATTGGGTTCACCCTGTTTTTAAAATTTTAAGAATCAGCTGACTGTTACTACGCCATCTCCGCCAAACAATTTCCATTAATGAATTTAAGTTTCATATTGAAAGCACGATTTGTCGTATTTTTTCAAATGAGTTCAAATAATGAATTTCACAAAAAAGCAAAATTCTTTTTGAATCGGTTAAATACACAAAACAAAGTTGCGAAATAGTTGTAAATACACGAAAAAGGCGAGAAGCAAAAGAAAAATTTTACTGATTGAACTGAAACTATTAAAACTCAAACGCAACAAACATGTCACGTCACAGAATTGTACGGACCATGGACTACAACGACGAATATGATGGCTATGATGATGTCTATGGTCATTCCGTCGACGACGACAATTGTATCTCACCAACAGATGCACAACAGTGGTTGTATGATCGTGCCCGAGGTCAACAGTCGATGTCGGCCTTCATGAGAGATAATAAAGACATAGCCGAAGAGGAGGAGGACGAGGCAAGCAAAGATGCTGACAAGTCTTTTAAACGCCGCGATTCAGAAAACTTTCAAATGCCGGTTTTAAGCGATGTGGAACAGGCCAAACTGAACTCTTGCATCGATGAGGTGCGCAATGTGGTGGGTGATATGGTATCGGAAAAAAGGATCGTTGAGACTTCGATTAAATTTAGTTATGACATAAATAAGGTATTGGATGAAATCCTAAGTGATGAATGTAAAAATAAGGCACAAACGTTGCAGAAACTGGCTCCAAATGCTGGGGCCGCCAAAGTAGCCGGGTCACGTAAATTAGTTTCAGGTGAATTAGATAAATCTTCCTCAGCAGCAGCAGTAGTAACTGCTTCCGTGGTAAAAGTGACAGCAGCTCAGAGTGAGGTCAAAAGAGGCTTCGATATTAATTCGCCAGTCTTGCAAAGTTCTCCAGCAGTTTCGGGTCGCAATACCCCGGTCGATGTTAGTGAGGATATCACCAAAAAAGTTCCTGGCGACAACTTGACTGTTTTTAAAGTTTCTAAAGAGCAAGCACAACGAGACAATAAGCAATTGTACAGCAAGGAACGTTCCGATCAAAAACATAATTTCCATATGATTGTCATAGGTCATGTGGATGCTGGCAAAAGTACTCTTATGGGTCATTTACTCTTTGAGACGGGCAATGTGTCGCAACGTGTAATGCACAAACATGAACAAGAGTCGAAGAAATTGGGGAAACAGAGTTTCATGTATGCCTGGGTACTCGATGAAACTGGCGAGGAAAGAGCAAGAGGTAGGTGGAACTTATACTATATGTATTGTAGATTTTGCGAAATTAATTTGTAAAATCAATCGAGAAATTAATTGATATAAAAAATCTCTGGTTATAAATCAATTATTAAAAATAATGTTTGTAAACAATTTTTCTACAACAAAAATGGAAAATTTATTTAAGATTTTTAAAATTTGCTCGTTTCAAGTTGGTATTATAAACCCAGCTGAACGCGTATAAAGTTCGAAAATTTACATAACATTTTTTAAAATATTTTTAATTCAAATATTTGTTAAAAGAGATTTTACCAATATACATACATACATATGTATTTCTTAAAAGCAATTCATTTTTATTAAAATGAAATGTATCTTGTTTAAGGCATTACAATGGACGTTGGACATTTTCGTTTTGAGACTGACAGCAAAGTGATTACGCTTCTTGATGCTCCCGGCCATAAAGACTTTATACCCAATATGATATCGGGGGCTACGCAAGCCGATGTAGCTCTCTTGGTGATTGATGCCACAAGAGGAGAATTTGAGTCTGGTTTTGATTTGGGTGGTCAAACCAGAGAGCACGCTCTATTGGTACGTTCTCTAGGCGTAAATCAATTGGGCGTGGTGATTAACAAACTAGATACAGTTGGGTGGTCCAAAGAACGTTTTGATGAAATCGTACAGAAACTTAGAGGATTTCTAAAACAGGCAGGATTTAAAGAATCTGATGTATCTTATACACCCTGCTCCGGTCTAACGGGAGAAAATCTAACAAAACCTGCCACCGAGGAAGGATTAACGGCATGGTATAAGGGACCCCATCTTCTAGCTGTTATAGACAGTTTTAAGATGCCTGAACGTTCAATACATAAACCCTTTAGAATGTCAGTATCGGATATTTTCAAAGGAACTAGTGCTGGCTTCTGCATTTCAGGATGTATTGAGACTGGCGTTTTGGCAGTCAACGACAAAGTGTTGGTGGGAGCTCTCAGGGAACAGGCTCAGGTCAAAAGTCTTCTGATTGATGAAATGCCACAGAATACGGTATTTGCCGGCGATCAAGTATCGGTTAATTTGTCGGGCATCGATGTTAACAATATCATGGTGGGTAATATTATATGTGATCCCCAGCATCCCATACCGGTTACATCTCGCTTTCAAGCACGCATTCTGGTCTTCAATGTTAAAGTACCCATTACCATTGGCTACCCAGTGTTGTTGCACCATCAGTCACTTATCGAACCGGCTGTTTTTAGTAAGCTTTATGCTCAAGTGCACAAAGGTACGGGGGAGGTGGTTAAGAAAAAACCTCGATGTCTGGGCAATAACTCGTGTGCTCTAGTCGAATTGGAAACCACACGTCCAATTTGTATTGAACGTTATGCTGACTTTAAGGAATTGGGACGTATTATGTTGCGTGTAGCCGGTGTTACCATTGCAGCTGGTATGGTTACAAAAATTCGCTAATATGTAACTAATTTTTCGTTTGTTATTTAATTGTGATTGGCTTAATAAGTGCTTTGGTTTTACAGCAAAAAACAATTATTTGTACTTCTGCATATTTATCCCTAATAAAAATTTATTTTTATAAGTTTTCTCATACTATATTATACATACATATGTATGTATGTAAATTTATCGTTAAACATTTAATAACGAATTTTTCTAATAATTTTTTTAGTAAGAAATTTTAAGTTTTTTTTGTATGTCTAATAACGGCTATTAAAAAAAGAATTTAAAAAAAATATTTAAAAATCGTATACATATTATCAATTTTTGTTATATAGGTATTTAAAAATGTAGTAAAGATTTTGAGATTTTGAATAATAACTAAAAAAAACTTTTATGTAGGTGAGTTTTTTCCTTTGTTTTTTTAAGGTATGCTGCACAATCTAATAAATTGCAATGACTACAGTCGCCTTTACATATATTCTTTGGGTTTATCTTATTTTTTAGGGTTTTGAGATGATTTTAAATTAATTTTTTAAAATTGACAAGTTTTTGTTGCACTATGGGAATTGTTTTTATCTAAACACATGTATGTATGTATATTAAAACGTTTCGGAATTGACATACATAATTATTTTAAAATAATATAGGTACTTTGTTTTTTAATTAATAATGAAAAGCATTTTTCTTTGTTTCGTAAAGTAATTTAGAATGAGATAAATTTAGTAAACTATTTAGTATTATATCATTTTATATTTTAACTAGATGGACCCGGTCTGCTTCGCTAGCCCAAATTCGTTACTCAAAGTTTCCCCTTCACCCCTTAAATCAGATCAGTTTTTTTCTTCCCGTTTTTACCCTTATACGTTTAAATTTCAAAAAAGTACCGAAAACGTATTCTTTATTTTTAGAGAAGTAACAAACGTAGTTTAAATTATGTCTATGTTTATTGGCTTAGGAGTTATAAGGGCCCCAAAAAAGTACCAAAATATAATTTTACCCGTTTTTACCCTCGGCCCTCGAATTTGAAAAAAGTACCAGACAGATGTCAGCTTATTTTTTAGGTAGAACACAATGCTTTTAAAATTTTGTTTGTATTTTGTCTAGTTAAGTATATATAAGGTTACCGATTTTCCCGTTTTTACCCCCTAAATATTTGAATTTCCAAAAACTCCTTAGTGGATCTATACAACGTGAGAGTAACCCACAGTGCAATTTCAAGTCTCTAGCTCTCTCCGTTTGGGCTGTGCGTAATGAATCAATCAATCAGTGTAAGTTCAATCGGGCTTAAAAAATACCCTTTGGTAACTTTGTGCCCTATAAAATATTTTTTTTCATTCACCTATAATAGAAAGCCTTGCAAATTTAAAGACTTACTTTAAAGAGCCTGCATTTGGAAATTAATTTTTATATTTTTTCAGAATTGATTAATTCCAAAGATTTTTATAATAAACTCCGATCAGGGTATAGTTTTTAAAAAGTTTTCAGAAACAAAATTTTTTAACATTTTTACGAGTGAAAACTAATTGTCTATAAAGAGAAATAATTTTTAATTACTTCAGAAAGTTTTATGAAATATTTTTATTCATAATAAATTGTTTAAACAATCTTATTTATTAATTTCAATTTTAACAGAAACATTTTGCAAAACCTTTTTCCGACCCAGCATTTGAAAACATATTTACAGCTGGCAATACTATTTTTACTACTTTAAAAATACAACTTGTCCGAGAGAGCGGTATATGTCATTCATCAAGTGTGACGCCCGTGTTAAATGTAGAATACAGACAATTTTCAAAGTTCTCATGTTTTGTAAAAATTTATCAGTAAAAAGATTAAAATTAATAAAAAAATTGTATTTAGTATAAAGTTTATGTATTACTTATTGATAATAAGCATAAATTGTTTATAATTTTGTATACAGTAAAGCACAAGAACTGAATGAAAATCAGCAACTAAAGATAAAAGGCAAGTTTAGCGGAAATATTTACTCAACAGTTTTTTTTGGTCCTCAAAAAAGAAAAAAGCCAACACGTACATATGTGTGCATATATAAAAAAGAGTGAAGATGAATGTGTGTATAAGAAAAAATGAGTGTAATAAAAAAAATATTAAAAAGAGAAGTAAAGAAATTAAAGAGTTAATTGAGTCGAAATTACAAAATGAAAAGCAAGAGCATATATTTAAATATCCTCTTGTGAGTCATTACTTTTTCGGATTTTGTTTTGTTAGTAATGAGTTAATTAAAAAAACTGCACAAAGTATAAAGTTGAAAAAATTAAATGCTTTAGTATATGTATTTGTTTTTTGTAAAAAAACTAATTGTGATATTTTATCTCTTCGTTTTTTTTTTAGGTGAAATTCGATTATACATTTTTTGCGGCATAGATCGAAAAAATCCAACAGTTTTTTGTTGTTGTTTTTTAATTTGGTTTTTTTTTGGCTAAAAGTATAAAGTTAAGTGCCAAAAGTACACATAATAATTAAAAAAAGAAAGAAGCGGAAAAGAAGAATAAAAATTCAAGAACCTATCTACATACCAAAAAAACGCTAACTGAAAAAAAGACAAGGCCCTGGTTCAGAACATTTTTACATATTTTAGTAAAGCGACAATAGTGGCTATAATTTCTTTGTTAAAAGAAAAGAGACAGTTTTGAAAATCAACAAAAAATAATTTGAAAGAATTAGTGCAACAAATACAAAATATACAAAAGGCTGAAAAAGGGGAAAAAACAGTTTCGAATTTGGCAACAATAAAAAAATTAAAATTAATTTAACAATAAACAACCAAAAGCAATCATTGTCTTAAAACAACGCCTAGCATCTTCCAGTATAACATTTAGGAATACCACCTACAAACTAGCATCAGTACAAGAAGCACTTTAAGCCATTAAATCAGCCATTACCCACAACATTATTAGCAACAGTATCAGCACTACGTTGTTATTAATTTTAAGACGTATAGCAGACTTATTTGGCAGAATACTCCGACGACGACAAGTTGCGAAAACAATAAGATAAATCGCCTTATTTACAACAACACCAGCAGCAGCAGCAACTTTACTGAATTTTAAATCCGCCTTAGCAAAATAAGAATCTAAACAGAATGCGTGAATATAAAATTGTTGTTTTAGGTAGTGGTGGGGTCGGAAAGTCCGCCCTTACAGTGCAGTTTGTCCAGGGCATCTTTGTGGAGAAATACGATCCAACCATTGAGGACAGCTATCGCAAACAGGTGGAGGTCGATGGCCAGCAGTGTATGTTAGAGATTTTAGATACTGCCGGAACAGAACAATTTACCGCAATGCGTGATCTCTATATGAAAAATGGCCAGGGATTTGTTTTAGTCTATTCAATTACCGCACAATCCACCTTTAATGATTTGCAAGACTTGCGTGAGCAAATCCTTCGTGTCAAGGATACAGATGATGTACCTATGGTGTTGGTAGGCAATAAATGCGATCTCGAAGATGAGCGTGTCGTAGGCAAGGAGTTGGGTAAGAGTTTGGCAAATCAATTTAACTGCGCCTTTATGGAAACCTCTGCCAAAGCTAAAGTGAATGTTGTTGATATCTTTTATGATTTGGTTAGACAGATTAACAAAAAATCACCCGAAAAGAAACAGAAAAAACCCAAGAAAAATTTATGTGTTCTGCTCTAAGACTATACTAAACCATTATGCACACAGACACACATACACACACACACACACACAAGCCCATATATACATACACACACATAAATTTAAATAAAAACACTACAAGATATGTTTAAAATATTTCAAAAAAAATTTTTTTAAAAATCAAAAAAAAAAAATAAAATTCAAAAATCCACTATAAACGCCTTTTTTTGCTATTTTTTCTCTTTATATACATTTTTATCAAATGGGTAAAAAATAGAATTTATATATTAAACAAAATATATATACATACTTAAAAAAATTAGTTCTTAAAAATAAACTTCCATTATAACCGTAAAAAGTTTAAACAAAGCACAGAAAAATAAAATTTATAAAAATATAAAAAGAAAAAAAAATTTAAATAATTTAATAAAATTACATTTTAATCCTTAAGCCTTTTTTAGGTTCTGTAAAGAAATCTAAATAAAATTTAAATTTACACAAATAAAAAACTTTATTCTATTTTTATTATTTTTATGAGATTTT
>NDXZ01021331.1:3270-18253 GCA_003055125.1 Paykullia maculata
ATGACAAACCTATATATACCCTTAACACATGTGTGTGTGTGAAGGGTATAAAAATTAATGCACTCGAACATGAAAATATGTTTTGCTATGATAAATAAGTTTTTGTATTTTTGTTTTTGTGAATTAGACTTTAGGTATTAGCAAAATTATGTTTATTTTTTCTAGCTGCCATAATGAAGTGTTTGAAAAAGCTAAATCATGTTAAAACAATGTTTTTATTTATGATTGTGAATAATAGTTTTAAATAGACAAACGAATTTAGTCATGTTTGTTTGTTTTTCGTATGTTGGATTTGCTGTTCAAGAATATGCGAAAACGATTACTACTCAATGTTAGGTATTTTTGTTTGGGAAAATCAAAAATAAATATTTTGAATTATTATTATAGACTGAGTATTAAAACTTTTGTACACTTTATGGCATTTTAACATGTTAAAGAGAATACATTAGCTAAAATCGATGGATTTCTCACATTTGAAAACGGTGGTTCTATTTAAAATTTCTATTTAGTCAAGGTGGATAATTGTATCATGATTATTGTCAAATTCAAAGAGTTTCTTTTTTTTATGTCAAGAAAATAATTTCATGATTATATTATTTATAAAGGGTGTCCAAATAGTTCAAAGAGTTTTTTTTAAGTTATTAAAAATATGTTTTTTTCAGTTTATTTCAAATAGGTTCCGGTTAAAAATTAAAAATTATGTCAGTCAAGTGACCGCTGTTGTCTATGGTTGATATCTGCTCGATAATGTTGTTTTTAAGCTCTTGAAAGGTTGTGGGATTGTTGCTGTACACTTTCGATTTCAAAAAACTCCACAAAAAATAGTCTAAAGATGACAAATCGCACGATCTTGGTGGCCAATTCACTTATCCTCTACGAGAAATAATGCGATTTTCAAACTTTTCTTTTAAAAGATCCATTCTTTCACTTGATGTGTGGCCAGTGGCACCATCCTGTTAAAACCACTTATTTTTAAAATCTAAATCATCAACTTTTCGCCACAAAAAGCTTTGGATTATCTCCCTGTAGCGATTTCTATTGACCAAAGTTGCATTTTCATTTTCGTTTTCAAAAAAATATGGCCCGATGATTCCTCCAGACCACAAACAACCAAAGAGTAATTTTTTGTGAATGTAATGGTTGCTCTGAGATATCTTTTGGATTCTCTTCAACCCAAATGCGGCAATTCTGCTTGTTGACGTAGCAATTGAGCTGGAAATGAGCTTCGTCGGTGAAGATTATTTTGTTGAAAAAATTCTCATTTTCTTTTTTTTTTCATTTTCAAAAAATGTTTTAATAATAAAAACATGATGTTCTTTCGAAATCAAAATGATACTTCAAATTTGGACACCCGTTATTTAAAAATGGATCTATATGTTAATGATGAAAACTCTTCAGACAACTATAGCGACATCTAAAGGAACTTTTTTAAGCAGGCAGGAGGCCCAGATGACGCTCATGGTGTTTGCCTGCTTGTTTCCTTAAGTATTACTCTCATGAAATGTAATAGCAATATTTTTAAACCTGTTCTATAATTGTAATTAACACTATGTCCATGCCTTCGAACACCGACCACTATCCTTCAAGCTTATCAACATAAAGCTGTAATTTTTAAAAACTTCATTATTTCGCTCCCCTTCTAAGCAAAAAAAAAAAAAAAANNNNAAAAAAAAAAAAAAAATTATACACCCCCAATACGATTGTGAAATATAGAGGAAGTAGATTCATTATTGCCTTAAAAAAAATCCTTTAACATAATAAATTACCAAATAAACAGCAACAACAGCAAAAAAAGAAAAAAGACAACCACAAAATTGCCCACTGAAAATACGGCGACAACAGTTACAGGAAATTGTGATTTACAGCTGAACTTTTAGTACCGTCATATGCCATAACACATACATGCATACTCATACACTCAAACATTCGTGCATACAAGTGTATAGAGTATAAACGGATTTAAGCATTAGCTGGGCTGGAGTTAATGGGCAGGAGTTATAGTGGATTCTTTATTGGATTCCATATGAAAAAAACCAACATATTATTGGCAAATTTAGTTGGGATTTCGGAGAAACATTCATATGTTTGTTTTGGGAGCCGAGATAGAAACAGAACACTTAGTGGCAATTGCCAATTTGGTGGACCCAAAAGTATAATGGATTTTTATTTATTTTCAAATAACAGCAAATAATATTCATAAGCTCTCCTGTTGTGTTTGTGTGTGTGTGCGTTAATGTTTATGGTGTTACTTCGGTTTTAATTTTATTGAATTTTTATTGGAAAACAATTTAAAAAAGAAGATAAATTTTTATTTTTTTTTGATTTGATTTATTTCACAAAGGGTTTGTTGTAAATTCTGTGGTTTAAAATGTTATTAACCCCTTAGTGGGAAGTGATTTAACTTTTTATTTTAGTTAATTTTCGTTAATCAAACTGTTAGAAGGGTCTTCAGTATTGTAAAACCATTATGTTAAGAAACATTGGAACACAAGTGTATTGGTTTATAAAACATAACAATTATTGAAGGAGAAGTATAACCAGACATATTTTAACAAGGAAATCTTTCTTTGAGATGAGATTGCAGAGCTATTTCAAAAAGTAATTGGAAAGCCAAATGCAGTATTAGTGACTTTGCGAAAAGCAGTTGATAATTAACGCTATTTTTGCATATGGAAAAATTTAAAAGAAATAATTGGATACTGAAAGCCGCTTTACCTAAACCTCCGACATTCTAGGAAGGAAGGAGGTCATAAACTTACCAAAAGATAGAGAAACGAAACAATAAATATATAGATTCGATGATATTCAGTTATAACAGTTTTAATCAATTCTAATCCGAAAAATTTAATTTTATGATCTCAGACCCAGAAGATTTTTAAAAATTTTTAATAAACAGTCATGGCCCCACTATGTTTGGTAAATAGCCAATTATATTGTAATGACTTCTGCAGAAAGTTGTTATAACGTTGAAGAGGTGGCTATAGTATTTCATATTATATAACGTGTCGTGTGCAAAAAATTCCTACTTTAATTACTTGGAAACTTGTTGACTCAACAGCCTTTCAGTTAAAATAATTTGTTTTTATTAAGGGTAGACGCGGGTCTTCTGAGCAGCTCATTTATTTTGTAACCGGAATATCATATCTATTTCGTTAAATTTTTTTTTGTTACGATGTTAATTTTAAAAATATTATAATAAACATTCCAAAAAATCTTTTGACACTCTAAGTTAAAAAAATGTGAAAAATAGACAATTTTGCATAAACAATTTATTTGCTTTTGATTGATATTAAAAAAAATTAATAATAATAAATAGAAATAGAAAAGCACATATTGAACGGAGATTATGAATATTTTCCAATAAAATTGTATATAAGTGACATGGATCTATTAGTCGGTAGCAAGACAATCAGGTGACGGTGTCATGTCATGTTTTTGATGACATTATATTCGTATTTAGTTTTGCGCTGTGTTTCAACATGCTCCGTTGTCAGTCATTATAATTAAATTGAGAACAAATCCATAGACATTGTTTTAAAAGCGACGGATGTCAATCATTTTTCATGCCTCAAATTGAGTCGCGTCTTACTTTAACATAAAAACGAAGTAAACAACCCCTTAAACTCCTAGTAGTCTTGTAAATGCAGGTCTATGTGTGTTGTCGTTGTTGTTGTAGTTGTTGTTGTTGTTGATGTCTTGTTTTTTTAAATTTACATTTGATTCTGAGACACATCTGTGTTCATCTCAATTTTGTAGATTTTTAACAACTTCTTTTAACATATTTTGACGCTGTTGACGCCTCCTTTTTTTTGTCTATAGTTTTTGGTGTTTTATTTTATTTTTTTATATTTGTGTTTGTCATCTATACAGACTACTTAAATCCACTAAAGCAATTTGGCTTAGTGCTGCAAACAAGCTGTTTCAATTTACTTGCACATTAAAACATTCATAGAGGAGAATTAAATGCTTTTTAAAAGAATTTAATCATTTAGCTTTTACTGCCGCCTTTGCTGAGTAAAGGGATCAAAGTAGTCTTTAAAAAATTAAAGCAAAACTAAGAACTAAAGTTAATTTTTTGAAAAGAGCAAATTGTCATGCTCCCAGACATGCGACAATTATCCTGGGCGAAAAAAAATGCAATGCACCATTATATATCAAGCAAATATTAAGGAATAATAGGAATTGGTAGACATGATGAAAAAAAAGCATAAATTGCCGGAACATGGACATTCTAAAGAATATACAAAAAAGGTTTGCTAGAAATTAAATTTATGCAATTAGAAACCGCTTTTCTGTAAGGATTGGCTCATAGTTGACCGATTATATAAAACCCACTCTTAAAAACCATCATATTAAGTTAAATAAAGTCTCTATTTTATAACGCTGCTGCCATTTCGGTTCTTTATATTAAGGCATAATTCCCAATTCATTCTAAGTTTCAAAGAAATCTAATTAAAATTTTAGATCTTACATGCAATTAGCCCTGCTGTGATGACCTGAGTTATTAAATAATGTTTCCATATATTGGAAAATTAATCAAACACTATTTAACCTAATGGTTTCAGTTTAGGAAATAAATATTACATTAAAATGAAACTGTCTGATTATTCAGCTGAGTTAACTATGTGAGTTCGGGTTTAAAATTGCAAAAAGAAATCATTCTTTTGAACTTCTGTTCTGAACTGCAGAAAAACGTATTCGAAACAAAATCATCCCTTTGCTATTGTTGTGCTTTTGTCTGGTGTTTAAAAACTTAAGGAAATAAAAAGAACAACAATTTGACACCCGCACTTTGCAAAAACCAAAAAAAAAAAAATTCTGTTTCATTTTAATGTTAGAAACATGTTTAAAACAAAATTCTCTGTTGATGAATGTTTGAATGAAGTGGTTGTTAAAAAAAAAAATATTAGAGGAAGAGCATATTAATACAAGACTAAAATGCACTACGACCCATTAAAACATTTCAACTATTGTACACCATTAAAGCTGGTAATGTTAAATGCGAAATGAGAGGACTCATGTTTTTTTGTTACAGGATTGACATTTAACATTGTTCGAAATATTTAACTGACTACCTGATGGAGTGAATGAGAGACAGACCGGCAGGATGGCAGTCAAAGTCCTTGGCTCAGGGAGTACTTTTTGCTGGTGTTTCGAACAATTCCATTTAAATTAGAAAACTGACTCTTGTGTTAATCCTTTAATAGCTTTAACAAAATGTTAAATGTTTTCGTATTCACAATAATTTGTTTCCTCTAAATGCATTTTATATTATGCACAAAGGGCGTTTTTAGCTCTTCTAACAAACAAATGGGATCAGCTAATCAGTTTTTCTCATTCTTTGTAATTTTTTTTTTTTTGGTATTTAACTCACATATGGAGTAATTTTCCTTTTTGTTTTTAATAAATGTAAAGTTAGAAATAATATCTGCTCAATTTACAAAGGACACCAAAAGTGTTTCCAATATTCATAACATGTCAAAGTCAACTTAAATAAGTGTTTATTTTAAGTGAATAGAAGACATGATGTAGCAAATCGCATCACATATGTGACCGACCCTAAGGGCTTTACAAAGATTTATGTAGTTTTGAGAATATTCTTTCTTACTCGCAAATGCCTAATGGTGGAAATATTTATAACAATTGAAATTGGGGATTCTTTTTTCTATATTTTTTTTTGGAATTTATACACCAACAGTTACATGAAAGGTACTTGAATTTGACATTTACTTATGATGCTAAAAGATTAATGTTATTACTCTAAGGATAAATAGTAACAAATTGAAGAGTTATGAAGTTTATTGAATTGCAAAATATAATGAGAATTTTTTCTTAGTCTGCAGAGAAATAAGAAATTAAAACATTCCTATTATCTATTAAAAATAGAGGATTTGTTTTGTTTAACAAAGTTTCGGATCTTAAAAACAAGTCTTTTCATTTGCAAAGCCTAAAAAGCAGCAATAATTGCTTCAATGTAGAAGTAATTTTTTTTTTGCCAAAAAACCAATTTGGATAGGAAAAAGCATGATTAAAAATTATCTTAGAACACGATCACAGATTATTTTTATATTTAAATTGCTTATATGTTCACCACAACCATATTATTATTGTGAGAGTTGCAACAAATATGGTAACAGGAATCATTTATTCAAATAATAAAATCAAAAAGTTAGAATTTGAAAAAATCTTTTAAACCAAATTTTGTTGTTTTGATGATATTTTTCAACCAAATATCTTTTAACTTAATAGTGGCATCTAAGCCATTTCATCAGTTCCAAAACTGAACACAAAACTTTCTACCTTCCATTATTCTGTTATCGATTGTATTCGTATTACACAAACTTATTTATAAAATTGTAAAATATAAAATTCTATTCATTATTTAAAATCTTTATAAGTGAAACATTGAATTGCCATCAGATGGAAACAAATTGAATATTTGTCAAGCCAAATAAGATATAAATGAAATCAAGAAAGAAAAAAAAACCCACAACCACCCTTCAGCAATCACATGTGAAAAATTGTTATTTGCCTCCCATTCCACGTCTCGTTTTAAACATGTTTCATTTTTGCAAATGCAAAAACATTTTAAAGTGTTGAGGAGTGGGAAGGTGGTAAGTGCTAATGAAAATACAAACTTGTGAAATTCTTTAAGTTGTTGCCTGCGATATCGATGATGCATAGTGGGGGATTGTTTAAAGAAATATAAAATGGAAATAAATCTGCGGTTTTTAGATGAGTTTCAATAAAACTTAAGGTTTAGGTTTAAAAACTGGAATTGAGTTCATACTTATGGTATCAAAAAAAGAGTCTTAGATATATATATCTTATTTAAGCTTTAGAATTTATTTAATAGCAAATAGCTACTGTATAGTAGAAAAATGTTCATTAAATTTTCACAAATTTATTATTTCAGCTTAAGGTCTGTTTTTTTTTTAAATAAAAAAATCATTTTTATTTTATTATATTTTTCTTCAAATTTGTGAAAATATTAATATTAAACAGAGGAAAAAACTAGAATAATATGATGTTCGCTAAATATAATAAATTACAAAAAAATTTTACTTGGGAAACAAAGTTTTTTTTATATCATATTTTAAAAAACTTACCCAGCAAAAACTTACATTGCTTTGTAATGTGTTCAAATGATAAAAATAAAGTAGTTTTACTACTTACCTTTTTGGCATTTTAACCCCATAACTTTAACATGGCGATGTCATTGGAGGCAAGTACTTACCCCGTTCCCTTACAAAAAGGGACTTAAATAAGTCATTACCACCCTCGCTTACATATAGGGATTTTGTGAAGTCATAACTTTAATGTCATTAAGTAACTATTCACTATCAACATATAAAGCAGCCCTTTAGATTATAAATCAGGAATTATCAATAGTCATAGAGTCAATTATCAATAGAGTCAATACTTTTAAAATATTATATAACTTTTCGCTTTAAATAAGTAAAATATCCAGTTGATTGCATGAGCTTACAGAACTCATTATCAATAATGTATTATATTCGGCTTTCTAAGAACAAAACTGAGGTTTGTTACTTCTGTACATTACGTTTTACAGAAACACTTAAAAAACCTTTAAAATCGGTTTGAAACTCGTCATTAAAATCATAAACATCCGTTGAAAATATAATTACTTGTACTTAAAGTATGTTAATCCAAATGAGAATCATAATAACTAATTTAAGTGGCTTCTAACAGTTTAATTTTAGCCAAAGTTTATGCAGCTTTTATTTCTTTTTAGATATCTCATGAATAAGTTAAGTTTCCCAACATCAACTTGTTATTAGAAAACTACTTCTAAGTAATATAGACGGTATGTTATACTCATTGAAAAGTATGTTATTGAGTAAGAGCAAGTCATTACCCAGTTTAATAATTTTTATTAGAATTTTAAATGTTTTTTTTCTATTTTACGAACTTTAATTTGTTTCAAGACAATTATTTTTGGTTTTATTCTGGCTCAAGTTCAAAACTTACTTTTCAAATTGTTATTCATTCATTATCACAAACAAAAAATTAATTTCTTAGAAATTTAAAAAAATTATCTTGAGCCAGAATAAAACTAAAAATAATTATCTTAATAATTTTTATATCAAAGATTTTTTAAATTTATTTTAGTTTCTTTATTTCATATACTGTCTGCTATAAATATTTTCAATAACAATATTTTACAAGGGTGTTTAAGGTTTGACATTGGTGAATATCATTTTGTTAACCGTTTAAATCCAGCTTAAAGTTATAAAACAAATGGATTTAAATAATGTTGGGGTTTTTGTAAAATATAGATCAATTTGGTAGTAACAGGTTCTCTTAGTAACAAATATTTTTATATTAGTTTTTTTTCTTCAATATAATGTTTTTTGTAGCAAAATATAACCAAAAATTAATTAAAATTATGTTTTAATAAATTTCTTGATTAAAAGGGTTTTACAATTTTTTTTTAATCCTTTAGGTTTTGTTTTTTTTTTGTAACACATAGATAAATCCAGAAACATTATCTCTTGCAATATTTAGGCCACTCAAAAACTAGTTTATGTTCAAAGTCGAATATCTCCATAACTTCAAGAAATAATTAATAAGACTGGTAAAGTCTCTTAGTCTAAGATTTCCAATAGGGAAATTCGTGTATAATATTTCATTTGTAAATTGTATTCGTTCAAAATTTCCATACACCCGATGGCTACATTTAAAGACCATTTGTCACCAACCCTTTAAGAATGTAAAGTCTGCATTTAAAATATAAAAATTTTAATCCTCGTCTTCTATAGCTGCCTGAAAGTTTTTACAGATCACTTTATGCATTTAGGTAATGTTAATATTTCAAAAAAAAAATTTCTTTTTGTCAATAGCCTACTGTGCGACAATTGTGTTTTTTTTTTTGATAAAGTTACAAACATACAAAAAACACTTTATTGTTGTATACCGAACGTGTTTGGTGTGTAGTTTCTTTATCGTTTTCTTCAGCATATTTCTGTTATGTTGTTCTTTTGTTGTGATTTTTCCATTTTCATTTAAGTTTTTCGACCGATGTATGTGCGCGAAATTGCTGTGTCTGTTAGTCATTCAAATGTGCTTGCATGCAAGTACTGGCGGAAACGGAAATACGCCAACTTAGTCTATTTGAAGATGTATAGCTTACACTTATTACTATGTATGTATGGAATTACAGTTTTTGTTGTAGTTGTTATATTTTTGTTATTGTTTTTCATTTAATAACATTTTCATTTGATATTTTCAAACATGTGTAAAAACTGTATCGAGTTATTTTTAAAAAATTAAATTTAGGCTACAATTAAGTTATGAAAAAAATAATAATAAACGGATCGAATAATATATGTCAACAATGATTGCTTAAAAAACTGAAATAAATTATTTTAGATCTATATATGAACTCAAAAACACTTACAAAATATTAAATCAAGAAAACAGCCGTAAGTTCATTATTTCGCAGGACCTACAAACATCAAGAATTACCATAAGCAACGTTTGTTCCCGCATATACTAAAAAACTTTTATAAACCATCTGTCACTATTTTTATTCTGCGTAGAGTTTTTCCAAAATAACTTGATACAGTCCTTAATAAATTTTCTCGCCTTTGAATTTAAGCCCTAAATTGTGTTGTGCCGATTGTAGTGTGTTAAAAACAAATTCTTTTGTTGTCGTCTCGTAATAAAATGCTTTTAATAATCATCTCGCATATGTAACTGTCTGTAACTATAGCAAACATTTTTATTGTTTTTTTTTTAACAAAATCAAGAAGATGAAAACTATAAAAGCGAAAGAAATTTTATAAGGACAAATGTGTGCGTTTCAGTTCTCGTGTTTTTGGAAAATCATTTTGTAGTATTTAATAATTCATTTGTATGTTGATTTCTTTAAACCCCTTTACCCCTTTGCCCGATCAGGTTTTGTTGTGAAATATTATTGCGTCTAAAACAAGGCTTTATTCCTTTACATGCAAATGCGTATGTATATACTTATGTATGTATGCATGTGATTGTTATGTTGTTACACTTATAAACGCACTCCTTTACTTTTTATTATTAATTTACATTGTTAAAGTTGTTCGCATGTGTTGCCAACTTTTAAGACATTTAACATACATTTGTCATTAATTAAATGGCGGTTGGTGTTACAGCAAATTCAAATTGTACTTACGAAACACGCACAAGCTCCAGCTATATTTTTTTTTGGAAAATTTTAAAAAACTTGGTTTGGTTTAATTTTTGTTCATTTTTGTTTGAATTAATATTTTGTTTAATTGCAATGTTTTTATTTGTTTTAGCTTATGGCGCAAATACCCCGTCTAATATTTGCGTTTAAATAATTTCGTAAAAGTTTTTTAATACAAAAACAAAAGCAATTTATTTTATTGTTCATATTATTTTTCATTCAAACTTATGTATTTATGTTTTAAAAACGTACTCGTTCATACCATATGACTGTGATTTAATTGCAAATTTAAAATATATTTGAGAATATTCATCTAAAAATAAAACTTTTGCAATATTACGAAAAACTAATTTCATCTAAACTTCGTTTTTTTTTTATATAAAAATAAAAATTTGAGTTTATATAAATATAAGCTGGAATGGTCTATGATGCTTGCCCTTATTAAATTTTTTTAATAGTTCACTCAAATATATTTTTGACAGGTTAACATTAGTAAGTTAATCTAGAAAAAAATGCTAAATAAAATGGTGTTATTGGAGTTGAGACAAAGTTGCAAATTTAGTTTTGTTGTTTTTTAAGTAACTAGATGACCCGGCAAATGTCGTTTTGCCAAATGTAAAAAAAGTACCTTAAAGGTTGAAAAAGTACTTTTTCTTTTTATTTTTACCATTTGCACTCAATAGATAATAGATATCTAATATACAATAGATAATAGATAATAGATAATATACACTTGGTAATATACTACTACTACTAATAATACTGAATATACCATGATAATTACGAATATACCACAGATGATTACGAATATACCATAAATAATATTATTATTTTATATATTTCAAATTTTATCATAGTTACGGAACAGCTGTTGATGGTTTTATTCCACTGTCCTAAAAATTTAATTTTTCAACGTTTCTATAGCAAAAAAATTATTTTATTCCTGAGGCTAACATATTGTTATATCGGAGGTATGAAATTTTAGGTACGTATGTTACATACCATCGGAAAGGTTAGTTTGTCTAGTTGAGCAGTATAAGTTTTATTTTTAAGGTTTTAGAAACACTATACACAAATAGGAAAAAATTGAAAAATCCTTGTCTTGAGTTATAAAATTTTTTTTTTTCATAGATATCCCACTAAGCGACCACAAAGGTCTTAAAGGAAAAGCTCTAAGCTTTCTTTTGAGCAAAAACAAGTAAGAGCTCTATATTTGGCTGTGCCAAATATTATATACCCTTCACTACGTGTATTTACGTATAAAAAAATTTTTTTTTGCCGATATCTCGAAAAAAAATTTTTTTTTTCTTATATCTCCAAAATTTTTTTTAATTTCTCAAAAAGCATGCCTAATTTCTGATTGTTTGATACCAATTACGCATCCGTGCAATATCGGGGGGCTGGGAAAATTTTTGGCTTATATCTCGGTCAGTTTTTAAGCAATTTTACTGGTTTTCAATAGCAAACATTTCAGGAAAATTTCTGATCGTTTGACACCAATAACGCGTCCGTACGACATCGGGGGGCTGAGAAAACTTGATATCAACAGACGGACAGACAGACAGACGGACATGGCTCAATCGACTTCCCTATCTATAAGGATTCAGAGTATATATACTTTATGGGGTCCCAAATGAATATTGTAGAAATTACAACTGGAATGACAAACTTATATATACCCTTGTCACCTCTGGTGAAGGGTATAAAGAGGGGCCCATTTTGGAAAAAAAAATTCGTATTTAAAAAAAAATGTTTTTGGAAAGATTGAAGAAATAGATATCTAAACTATTTGGGACAAATTTTGCTAAGAGCAATAGGTTTTAAGTTACATGGATGAGAAGAAACACCTGTTTGGCCAAAATTTTGACCCCTTCTCACTCAGAGAGTTCTAGACCGATCTTGTTGAAAAATTGTGTCTAAGCTACTATCCAACAGGACTAACTATGGTGCAAATTTCATCCCGATCAGAAGACATCGGTTTCAAAAGTTGGTCCACTTGCCATGATATGACCCATATATAGATTTTATTATATATCTTTTTTGGTTTATTAGTTTAAATAATTGGCATATTTCTATAAACTGGCTAAATATTTCGCTACCAAAATTATACTTTGGGCACCGAATATCAGGTGTAAATGCTCGGTGTTGGGGTAAATTTGCACCCTAAAAAACTTCGTCCCTAAGCACAGAGTGTCGGGCATTTGTAGAACATATCTTTCTAAGTCTCGTCCATTATGTGACAAAAACGGCAGGTTTGTGTATCCCTATTGTCGACTTTGTTCAAACGGTAACTATCTATTGACAACTGTCAAAATTAAACTTCAGAAGTGCAAAGAGGTTAATTTATTTTTAATAAATATAAGAATTACAGCAGGAAAATGTTTTAATATTATTGAAATATTAATACGATGACATTTATTAAAATTTCAATTAACATACATTTCCTTATGACAACATCGACAGCAGAATTGTTTTTTTCTTCTTTCCGATTCTAATATAATTTGTGTTGGAAAAACAAAGGAAACTTGTAAAACAAACAGAGACGGAATAAAATTACATGACAAACATTTGGTAAAGGGGAGATTAAGAAGTAAAAGATTTGGATTCAAATGGTAAAAATAAATAATTAAATGTTTCGATGAACGGATATTGCGAAAAACTATTGAAGCATCAGCAGGAAATAGGAATTAATTTTACCAATGCTAAGAAAATACATAAATACATAAACACATAAACACATATGTATATGTGTATATGAAGTTTATATTGAACTCAATAATAAACTTCTTACAAATGTCATATGTATGTACGTACGTAGAAAAGTAAAAGACAAATAATAAATGTTACGTTATTGTCAACATAGTACAAAGATATTAAATTAGATGACACGGACGTCTGTCAAAAATAATATTTGAAAAGTTATTGTAATTATATGATAATAACTTGGCATCATTAAGATATTTTTACTTTTTTGAGGAAAAGGAATTTTTATTAAATTAAATCCAAAGAATACAGAAATGATTTTAGATTCCTTTGGTTTTGCTTATTAGAGCATTTAACACCTTATCCTTAATAAACACACATATGTACATACACATATGATTGAATATTTGTGAAAAGACATTTCTTATTGAATTACTGTTTAACAAATTGCTTTAACATCTTGCAACAACTATGGCTTAAGAAATTATCAATTCATAAAATTTCAACCTGTGTCACCCCCTGCCCGAATCACAATAAGCAACAAAGCTATAAAAATGTAACCCCTTCTCTACACGTACATATGTATGTTTAAAATTAATATCAAATATTCTCGGTTTTTTTGTTAATTGTAATAAATTTTGTTTTTCTTTTAAAATTAGTTCATTTTCAGGTCTATAAATGTAACATGTTCATGTTATCAATTCATTCTTTTCTTCGTTTAACTGCAGAGATGTAGTGAAAGTAGAGAAAGAAACAAGGACTAAGAGAGTGTCAACATGTTGTACAAGACAATTTGTAGCAAATGTTACACAATGAACAGCAACAACAATCATTTTAACTTTGCTCGGTTCATGATTTTAAAATACACCAACACACACATACACGCATATAAAATCACAACCCATTCACACTACTCGTATGTACTTATATCCTTACATTTTAAAGGATAATAAAAATTGTTTTTGCTGTTGTTGTATGGTAAACAGAAAACAACAATAAAATGACGCAGCTTTTACTTAAAAATCACTTTCAATTCATGTTTTTAAAATAAAACATTAACACACGCACAGAGTGAGCAACACAGTGGGGAGATTTAAAGAAAAATTGTATATAAAAATCAGCTTTTAGTGTAGTTGATTTTAATATTCACACCTCGAAAATGTATTTGTCTAATAACCATATTGCAGAAATAGGTCGCTATATCTTCTAAATTCTAAACATTTTGTTTTGAAAACGATATCGATTAAGTGACTGTCATCATTATTGATAACTATTTGGCCTCATTTCGCATAGTTTTGCAATATTTCTGAAAGTTCTTCTTAAGAACTTGTTAGTCTTGTATTTATTTCTTAAAGCCTGTGAATTTAAAAATCCCATAAAAAGAATTTTGGGACAAGTAAATCTGGTGATCTTGCGCACATAGGGGTATTTTGCCAATCTAGCCGGACATCACATTTTCTTTAGCTTATATTGAGTGCTTCTAGATCAATGAAACTTAACAGAAAAATGTGCTATACTCATAGGCTCGTAAGGCTTGAAAATGAGAAAAATCGGATCAAGGGGAAAAAAGTTTTTCTAAGAAGAACTAATCCTACCTCTGAAAAATTTTACTTTTTTTAAGTTTTGCTATACTTTTGTTTAGTAAATGCATCTTTTATCGTCAGCGTAAGTTTATGGGTAAAGGGATGTATCCACCCGATACCACCCCACCCCCATGGAATGAGATTTCATATCTTATCGTAATTAGGATTAGGATTAGGATCGCGACGGCCCTCACTTTCAAAATCCTTTTGATGTTGGTTTTTTCTCAAAAAGTGAACAAAAAAACCGTTTTGTTAATTTTGAACGAATTGTTCTATAATAAAAATTGGAAAAAAAAATGTTGTAAAAATTATTTTAAGCAGCTGTTAATATAGTCTTTCACAGAAAAAAGAAATCAATGTAAAATCTTTATTCGTTTAGCCACAAAAATATATTTTGTAAGCCTCTTAAAACCGTAAAAAGTCAATACGTACCCATGCAATTTACTCAACTTTCTTGACTTTAACGTGTCCCAAAACGACAAATCTCAAGCAAAAGTCTTGACAATTC